>DF367910.1:993-18763 GCA_000787875.1 Solanum virginianum | reverse complement strand
GTTTGAATAAATGAGTTTTGGGTTTATGAGTTGTTAATTTCGAATTGGGTTATATGAAGGCAAATGTGGTTTTGTTGTTTAAAATTCACATATGTGGGCTTAATTGGCTTGAGAATGATTCTTCTAGGTGAAATTAAGAATAATTCTTGTAGGTGAAATTAACATTAGAAATGGTTGGTATGTATCCTTGGATTGATTGGTCAAAGTTGAGCCTTGTAAATGAAGAATTGGAGTGTTTTGACGCTAGAAGTTTATATTGAGCGATAGAGCATTGTGTTGTGCTTTTTGAGGCATATAGAGGTGCTTGAGTATGTTAAGTATGTGTATGAATCATGGGCTGTCTAGTTTTTCATAATTTGGTAAGGACGTGAAAATGTGCATTTTAGCGTTTTAAGGTTTCGTTTGACGCTAGAAGGGTTTAATTGGACNGATCTATGTACCTAGCATAGGTACCTTTTCAAAATGGGTGTTATTCCCGTAAGGAAAGATGCCTCCAAAATGGGTGTTGTTCCCATAAGAAGAAGACATGATATGATATGATATGATATGCTATATGTGAAAATCCTATCCAAAATGGGTGTTATTCCAGTAAGGAAGGTTATTTCATATGAAATGGGTGTTGTCCCCGTAAAGTGAAGTATGGTTTACCTTTGGCAAATAGACCACCTCTTTACCGATGAGGTGATTTTACCGGGATTCCAAGTAATAGCTCGCTTGGTCTTACTCATGTCGGTTATTCTCACATCCCTACTATATATATGAGCATCATTTGCATTTCATGCATCATGAATTTCATAACATCTTGTTATCTTACATTCCTTGCTATACGTCTCTTTCTATATTATGTGCCCTTTCAATCTAACATTTTGTATGCAGGTTTTGCTAGGTTACATGCATTGCACCTTGCATACTTAGTACATTCAAATGTACTAATGCATACTTTTGCCTATATGATCTCACCATGTAGGGACCGGAGATTTCTTTCATCCACCGTTTGAAGCTAGATCGGAATTGAGACATTTGTTGTGGTGAGTCCTATCTTCCAAGGACAAGCCACCATTGCTCTACCTATATTCCCTCCATCTGTGCTATTTACTTTGAGGGTGAGCCCGAGACATGTCTTGGCCCCCGTCCTGATCTTATGACTAGAGACATTGTTGGACATCTTGTTGACTTTTGTCGGATCTATATGTTATGTATTGTATTTGAACCTTATGATTATGGTTATCTATTGGATGTGACTATTATGGATTGATTATGGGAATTTTGATATATATGTATGTTTGATGTGGAAATGTGAAAGATCTTAAGTCTCCAAAAGCCCCCATAGAGTGAGTCATACTTACCCGTCCCTTAGTCTTTATGTGCCATGTGTTATGTGAATCCATGTTAATACCTCTCCCTATGATATCCCCATAGCGTGAGTCCTACTTTTCCATCCCTTAGAACTATGTATTTACTATTTAAATACCCTTCCGAACTGATGATTTGAATTTGGGTACTTTGAGGCTTGTTTAGGGTCTCTCGTGTTCCCTTCGCCATGTTACTACTAGACCCTATGTCCGGGTCATGACAATTCAGTGCACTCTCAAGGGATCTTTTATCTTTATGTTTATCTATTTGAGAATCAAGACATTGAGATTTGTATAATTTCTGTTCAGTTCTATTAAGTGTGGTGGCTTATACATGTGACTCTAGTCTTCAGTTGGTTATTTAGACTTGAATTTCTTTCCAGTTCTATTAAGTGTGGTGGCTTATACATGTGACTCTAGTCTTCAGTTGGTTATTTAGACTTGTGATTCCCTTCTCGTATTGTTTAGCCTTTAATAGACTGTTATTTTCTATTTACTTTTTTTGGTTGACTTCTCTTGGTGGGTTAAGACAAGTGTCATCACCCGATTCCAGGTCGTGAGATGTGCGTGTATGTGTGTGCGTGTGTGTATATTGAGAGAGAGAGAGAGAGAGAGATGAAAAAAGACAAAAAACAAATAGAGGTAGAGAAAAAAAAAGAAGATAAAATAAGGAAAACAAGATAAAATAAAGAAAGGCTAAATAGAAGTTATGAAAAATGAAAACAAAAAAGTGTAAAAAATGAAAAACAAAACATGAAAAAGGACAAAAAACAAAAAACAAAAGACAAGAGAAATAATAATTAAAAGGAAAATAAAGAATGATATTTTTTTTTGTTTAAAAAAAAGAAGTTGAGAGGCAATTGACCATGGAGAGTTGTTTAAAAAATTATTTTAGAGATGTAAAAATGTACTCTCACTCAACTTAAAGTTCATGGAATAACATTTTTATAAGACTTCTCTAATGAGAGACAAAAAATCAAGATTACTACATTTGGGGGACATCTTATAGACTTCTCTATTGACAATTCTATAAAACTTCTCTAATGCAAAATTGGCATTGGACACTTGGCCAAACTTTCTTTTGGTCTTTAGCTTTCAAATCCATACATGTCCAAGACACACACACTTACTACAAAAGATCATCCATCCAAAACAAGTTTTAAGGTTTTCCTTAAATGATTACATCAATTACACTTTCTTGATCAATGTCAAGAGAACATGTAGCCATTCCAATTTTTTCTTCAACAGTACAATAGGAAAAACCACTGAAAAGCATTAATAGCAAACTACATGTGTTTGCTGTTCTTCAAACTTTTTCTTCATCTTCACTTGGATTTATATGAAAAGCACAAATTGTAACCTGTAAGGATACCAAATAACTGATCATGTATGACTTCATGATAATACTACAACAACAACAATAACAACATACCCAGTGGAATCCCACAATTAAGGTATGGGGAGGGTAAAATATACGTAGACCTTATCACTATCTCATAGAGATAGAGAGGTCGTTTCTGAAAGACCCTCGTCAGAAAAATATCAAGCCCCAAAAGCAAAAGAAACTAGATATGAAACAAAGACAAAAAGGAAAAGGAGAAAAAAATCGACTAAAATGGAAAGCAAATGATAATATAGAAATACAATAGAAGTAACAAATATAAGTTGAGAAAAAAACAACATGACAAGTCTTAATACCCTACTGAAGCACCAAGTCAGGTATCAACCTACTCCTACTAGCCTATTAGCCTGCTATCTTAATACGTGACATTCACTCCTTTCTATCTAAGGTCATGTACTCGGTGAGATGAAGTTTTGCCATATCCTGTCTGATCAACTCCCCCCAATACTTCTTTGGTCTACCTCTACCCCTCCAAATAACCCCTATATCAAACCTCTCGCATCTTCTAACCAAAGCATCGGTACTTCACTGATCACATAAAACACAACTGGAAATATAGAAATCACAAAAATGGAAAGCAAATAATAATATAGAAAAATGAATAACTAAAACTACTCGGATGGACCTTTCAATCTACACTAACTTAGAGAAGAGTAGAGCAAAAACAAAACACAAAATTCAACAGGTACTTGTTTGGGTGACATAGAACCAGATACTTCAAATCCATAGTAGGCACAAAAAGTTTTTCTTTCTTCTCAAAATAAAAAAATAAAAAAAAGTAATTTTATCATCAAAGAAGTAAATACTACGAACCTTGACATCCTCCGCTTCAATCAGACGATCAATAACTAGACCTCCAATAACATCATAACTTGAACAAGCACATGATATTTTCAGTGGTCCAGACTGCTGCACTTGACCATCTTCTGATATAACATATGTTCCCTCAAGAGTTATTATTGTTCATAAATCCTGCGCGAATGATGTGTATAATAATAATAATATAAGTATCTTAACTTTAAACCATCCATTAAAGGTAATTTCAATATCTCATGTTCATAGAGAATATTTACTACTATATTAATAATTTGTCTATATTGACAATCTAATTTAAGAATTACCAACTATGGTTTAGTAAATCTGTATCATGAAACTGAATTTTTTAATCAAAAGCTATTATTGTGCTACCTAATATGTTGAGTATCTTTAGACCAACCATAGATACTCATCAACAACAATTATTTCAGTTTAACTACATGGGATCAATGACCACAAATGTAAAACCAACTTGATAGCAGATGTCAACAATCTTTCAAAAATTAGTCTTCCTTTCCTGTGCCACACTACAACACCCCTCCCCTCAGAGAAAGACAAACCAAACACTAGGCATCATCTCAATCTCCAAATCGACTAAAGAGCACATATGTATGCATGTACCTCATTGAATGGAAATGGCTCCATTGATACACTTCTGTTTATTGTTCTTTCTCTGCCTTCTATTATAGAAACAATACTATATTTTAATCTTAGTGGAGAAAATACACCCTATTAGACCCAAGATTAGTGTAAAATTCAAACATCGTACAACTTGATCACATTTAAGTTCCGCTGGCATGACTAAGAAGCCCAGCAGGCTTAAGTTTTGCTTTATCCTTAAGCAGTATTAAATCAACATTTGCCTTCTAAATTCCAAGGCAATCATGTCATTAGGATCTGGCAGAATCTACTAAAATTGTTCTGATGATGACAAATGAAACCAAGTTTAGGATGCAGTACCAGGAATATGGACACAGCTAAAGAGGCAGAATCCTACAAGGAGAAGGAGTGCTAAATAAGGAAGCTGAATCAGAATAGAACTCCTATAAGGAAAAGATGTAGTGCCATATTTATGAAGGAGTTGTGGAGAAGGACTCTTCTAGGGTCAAGTATAAAAGGCAAATCAACAACCCTAGAAGAGTCACGTTTTTAAAAATCTGAAAACAACATTCATCACTCAGTAGCAACTGGCACAAGAGCATTCAAGCAAGATCTAAAGGTATGTTTTCTTATTTATTCAATTGTTAGAAATTCTCTTAGAATTATTGTTAAGTGACAATTATTGTAAGAGATTATTTTTTTCTAATAGATAACGGAGTAGGGAGTCGATTTGACTCTCTTAGTTGCGAGTGTTGTGTGAGAAGATTGTGTGTTGAGTGTTGTAAGATTGTAAACTTAACATATCCTCAGTTTTGAAGTAGTGAAGTTGCGAAAATCCTAGAGGGTAGGTAGTGAAGATGGCATGAAGGATGGCATTATGCCAAACACTCAAGTTCCTAAGGAACGCACTAAATGGGAAGTTGTTGATAAGCTCAAAATCTAAAACAATGCCAAGTCCAAAAAGATTTTGATCTATGGTATAGGTCCTAATGAATACAACAGAGTCTCTGCTTACCAAGATACAAAGACGATCTGGATACCCTACAGACTACGCATGAAGGAACCACCCTAGTGAAGAAGGCTAAGATCAACAATATCAACAGACAGTATAAACTCTTGAGAATGTTGAAAGGAGAAAGCATCCAGGATATGCATACTAGGTTCACATCTATAGTGAATGAAATTTATTTACTTGGAGAACTAATTCTAACTAGGAAGGCCATTCGAAGCTCCTGAGCATACTTCCTGAATCATGGCAAAGTAAAGTGGACGCCACCACTGAGGCTAGGGACATGGATAACTTGACCATGGATGAGTTGATAGGAAACCTAGTGACCTATGAATTGAAGAAAAACTAAGAGAAGGAACTTAATGACAAGTGGAAGGAGAAGAACCTGGTTTTTACGGCTACTGAGAAGGAAGACTTTGAAGGGAAAAATATTGCCCTGGTGACCAGACGCTTCCAAAGATTGTTGAGGAAAGGCCAAGTTGGTCAGAGAATAAACTCCCAAAGAAATACTGACAAGGATATTAGAGATTAGCTATGCCACAACTGCAAAAGCCCTGATTACTTCATCAAGTTCTATCCCCTGTGGGCCCTAGAATATAATAAGAATAATTTTAAGAAGGCCAAGGAACCTAAGAATGAGCAGTGCGTCCTCAAGGACAGTAAAATGACCAACCAAGATGCTGATTTTTCAGTCAAAAGGGAACTTGCAGCTTTAGGCAATTCCTCTGGCAAGGAATCAGATAGAGAAGCTCTGTAGTCTTTCATGGCTATTGAACGATCTGAGAAATATGATTTTCTGGCTTGTGTAGCTCTAGAAGAATCTGATTATGAGAGCAATGGGATTAAAACTGAAACTCATGTTGATGTTGAACTGAAAAACCTCGACACTAGAATAAGGTGTGATGATGAGAACGTCACACTACTAGCGGGAGAAGTTCCTACTAATGAAGACAGTTTCCTGCAGGAAACCAAGGTAAGCTTCGAACATGTTAAAAAGAACATGACCGGCTACTCTAAGAAAAAGCTTGAATCTTTGTCACTGGTCTAAATTGATGCTTACTTATCCGTTTGTGACACCAAACAAAACCTTTTGGAAGATTATTGTGATACCCCATACCTATGTTTCAAGCCTCATTCTTATATGTGGGAAGTGTATTAGGGTCATAAGAGACCCCTAGTACTTAGTTGAGTTCAAAACTTTTCTATAAATTGATTTTCTAGTGTTGAATTATGCAAGGGTTAACGTAAATGATCATAACTCTTAGCACACAAAGGATTAGGTGTCCCATGACCTACCAAAGGAATCGATTTGAATTATCTTTCCAATGTAACTGGTTTCAACTCGTTTGGAGTTTGGAGTCAAAAGTTATGGTCTTTTTATTGAAGGCTGTCAAGTGCAGAATTGCTCCACGAAACCCTTTACGGGTCGTAAAATGGACCCAATTGCTAATTCATGGAGAAAGAAAGTTCATGAAACTTTAATTTTTGACCCCAAACTTTACGAACCCATCTACGGGTCATAGAAACATCTATGGGTCATAAAATAGGCTCGTAAAATGAACCAGAAACACCGAAATAGTGCCAAAAGTTTACGGAAAGGTCCCTACTAGCCTTGGAAACTTTTATGGGCCATAAATGGGCCCGTAGACGATTTTCGACAACTTTTTAAGAAAGGGTATTTTGGTCTTTTTCTACCCTTTCTAAGACTAGGATTGACGTTTTTACACCTAAAAAAAGCCCTAAACATTTTAGATTAATACTTTTACGCTAAAACACACTCTCAAATGTGGAAGCAAGGTTTCAAGGGAGAAAAGGGCTAGGGTTTGAGGAAAACTTAAGAATTCTTCCAATCTCTTTCAAAGTTCAAAACTTCCAGGTATGTAAGGCTAACCAAAACATGGAATCTATTCTTCCATGTATATCATAACCAGAATCACTGGTGATATGAGTAAATTGAGTCTCCCATGAATATGTTTTATTCTAATGGATATCTATATAATTTTACATGAACTACCATTTTTATGAATTAAATCCTTGAATTACCTGATTTTGCCATACTACATGAACCCTAGCATGATTCTTATTATTTTTACATATTTTACTTAAATGAGCATGTAGGAGCATTATTTGAGCCTAAAGAGTATATGAAACCTCTAAATGCTTTAATGCTATATTTGTTTTCCTAAATGCTATGAGTTAAAATGATGTATGATTGTGTCCTTATGAGTCAAGAACTGAACTAAACATGATGTAACCAAAGGGTTGATAATTGATGTGATGAGTTGAGTTGATGAAAGTCCAATGAGACTAGATGAATGAGTTAACCATAGGGTTGATGTCTTATGAGTATATTGAATCTTGGGAGGAGTATTGAGCACCAAATTAAGTAAAAGTAAGTCCAACTCGAACTCAATAACTATGCAACTGGCGCGGGAGATGATTGAATTGTAAAATTGGATGTTTCCTATTGTCGCAAAACGAGGACATAATGTTACTGATTTTGGATCTATTGATGGGATGTCCTATACCCCCGGCAGGGTATTGGATGGATGTGGCAATAGCATTGATTCGTTGTATCATCACCGGCACATAGGTGATGGTTGTCAGTTAGAGAAACTCCCAAATAGGCCTTGTTAGTACTCTGAGTTGATGATGAGACATGGATGGTAGATGAGTAGTCATTGCCTAAACTGCATTCTTACTTTAGACTCTTGACATAATGATTGAGTTTCCTATTTCTTGAGTTGAGCTATTTGAGTTGATGTTATTCTTCCCGTACATGTTTCTTCTGCCATTTTACATACTTATACATTCCACTTACTGACATCTATTTGGGCCTGCATCTTTTCATGATGCAGAGACAAGTACTAGCGGTCATCAACAGCAGCACCATTTAGGACCTATTTGCTTTCAGTTGATTGGTGAGCCCTCCCCTACTCTCAAAGGACATTACGTTTTCATTCTAGCTTTAGTTAGACTTATCTCATTCTCTTTAGAGGTAGCCATGTGTCTGTCATTGGCACCCTTATTCAGATATTTTAGAGGCTTGGTAGACTAGATTGTTAATGTGATTTATGTTATTTTGACTAGTTTTCTTTCATGTTGTTTGGCCTTTGGCCCTTATTTATCATTTTTCATTTCTTGTCTTTATGCATTCTTATACAATAATATCTTTTACTATTAGAATATGATTGAACGAATGTAATGAGGTCGAGTGGTTCACTCAGGGGCTAGCGATAGTCTCTGAGTGCCGACCATACCGAAGGTACCCTCCTAGGGCATGATAATTATTCTCAGTTGAGATCTAAAAATACGAGCCTTGAAACTATTAAAGTAAGCTCCAAAAAGAGATTCACGGTCTCAATTCTTCCAAAAAAGAGAAATGTGTCATGATTCATGCTCAACTGGCCTTAGAACTCCAAAAGGAGATTGACGGTCTCAATTCTTCCAGAAAAGAGAAATATGTCATGAATCATGCTCAACTGGCCTTAGAAGAAAAAGCATAGAATTTAGGGAATGAGCTAATGAACTTAACTAAAAGAAACAAAGCTCTTCTCAAGGAACTTGAGTAGACCAAGGCTAAATTAGAGCACACTATGAAGTAGACTAGGTCCTCCTCAATGCTTGATGATATGATGCTAGGTCAGTCAACCACCAAGTATATGATTAGGTTCAAAATAAGCAAACCTAAGAGGATCGTGGATGACACTAGCATCCTATGTACTTTGTATAGCAAGTCAGGTCATGTTAGAGATAGGTGTGACAAGTAGATACCTAAAGCCTGGTATGATCATTTATCAAGTTATCTATTGAGTCATGGATACCTTAGAGGCAAGAAAGACAACATACTATTCCTAAAAAGTAAAGAAAAGCATGTGCTTATAGTTCAGGTCTGGCTCTCTCAAGAGGAACCTACCAAGAAGGGCAAAAAGGGATCTAAGTCATCCTTTTTATAAGCAAAAGGGACCTAAGTGGATCTGGGTACCCAAAGCTAGCCCTTGCTAATCTGTGCAGGAACTTGTAGAAGGAAAGCTGAAGCAGTAGTACCTAGATAGTGCATGCTCAAGACACATGATAGGAGACATGCGTAATTTCCTTCTACTGAATGATTTCCAATTCAAAAAAGTTGGCTTTGGAAATGGAAAGTAAGGAGAGATCAAAGGACTTGGGAAACTAGGATACTCACAATAATAATGCATTGAAAATCTTTACTATGTCAAGGGACTAAAGAACAATTTGTTGAATGTCTCTCAAATATGTGCTAAGGGACATGATGTGCTATTCACCGCATTTGAGTGCAAAGTGACCAACTCAACCTCTAAGAAGCTAGACCTGAGGGGGAAGAGACACAAGAATGTGAACAAGGTTGACATAAGAGGGCTAGAAAAGCCCATGCTAAAGTGTCTAAATGGCAAGAGCAATGAGACAATCTTGTGGCGGAAAAGGCTAGGACATGCTAACTTCTCAATGATAAACTAATATCCAAGGAACTGGTACTTGGACTACTAGAAGTAAAGGTCAACGAAGATCAAGTTTATGGTGCTTGTGCATAAGGAAAGCATGTCAAAAGCAGTTTTTAGCTAGTCGATCTAGTTAGCACTCACAAACCCTAGGAACTGGTTCACATAGATCTCTGCGAACCAATGCAAGTTCTGAGTCAAGGAGGTAACGGGTATGTCTTTGTACTAGTGGATGACTACTAAAATGTGATCTAATGAGTCTGAGATCTAATCATGGTACAAAATTTGAGAACTCAAAATTCTTAAAATTCTATATAGAGAATGGGGTAGTTTACAATTTGTTTGCCCCCAAAACACCACAACAAAATGGGATTGTTGAAAGAAAAATAGACCTCTAGAAGATATGGTTAGAACTATGTTAATAGCTAGCAATCTTCCACAGAGCTATTCGGCTAAGGTTGTTAACACCACTTGCTATCTCATCCATAGATGCATGATTAGACCTATCCTAAACAAAACATCCTATGAATTACTTAATGGTAGAAAACCTAATCTGGCTCACCTCAGATCCTTTAGTTGTGAATACGATGTGCACAATAATGAAAAAGATATGCTAGGAAAGTTTAATGCTAAAAGTGATGAGGGAATCATCCTACTTTTCACAAAGCAAGGCACACAAAGTATTTAATAAAAGAACCAAATATGTTAAAGAAAGTGCAAATGTTATATTCGACGAGGCCAATTTCTTGGCTGAGAAAGTTTTATAGAAATAGGTGCGTAAACTAGGGATGGAAAATCACAGAAGAGACACATATGATGATGAGGGATATAACGTAAGTCTCACTATTCCTCCAACTCAATAGGTACTCCCTCCTACTCATACCTCTGATGCAGGACATTTGATGGAGCGAGACCCTCAATAGTGACCCATGATAACATAGTAAAAGATGATGAAGGTCATAACTAGAAACACAAGAGTTCTCATTCCCTAGAAAACTTGCTGACTTCCCTAGATTCCAGTATAGCTACCAGATCGAAGCTCAAAAACATGTGTGCCTTCTCCAACTATGTGTCCCTTGTTGAGCCCAAAAAATATCAAAGAAGCTCTACAAGATGATGAATGAATCTTCACCATGCAAGAAGAACTTCTTCAGTTTGAGCATAGAAAAGCGTGGCACCTGGTTCCCCTAACTCAACATCATATTTCATTGGAAGAAAAGGGGTATTTAGAAACAAATTGGATGAGCAAGGTGTTGTGACAAGAAATAAAGCCATACTTGTGGTTCAAGGTTACAACCAAGAAGGAGGGATCAACTATGGTAAGACTTTTGGCCCTGCTAGAAGAATTGAGGCCGTATGGATGCTGATTGCATTTGCAGCTCACGTGGAGTTCAAACTATATAAGATGGGTATAAAAAGTTCCTTCATAAATAGGTATCTTCAAGAGGAAGCATGTATGAAGAAACCCCTAGGGTTTGAAGATAATGAACACCCAAACTATGTGTACAAGCTAGACAAAGTACTGTATAGGTTGAAGTAGATACCTAAAGCCTGGTATGATCATTTATCAAGTTATCTATTGAGTCATGGATACCTTAGAGGCAAGAAAGACAACATACTATTCCTAAAAAGTAAAGAAAAGCATGTGCTTATAGTTCAGGTCTACATTGATAACACCATCTCTGGAGGAACTGATGAAGCCCTTGGAGCAGAGTTTGCAAAACATATGGGTAGTGAGTTTGAGATGAGTCTGATAGGTGAGCTGATCTTCTTCCTAGGACTTCAAATTCATGAGATGAAAGAGAGAACGTCCATCCATCAACAAAAGTACATCAAAGAGTTTCTAAAAAAGTTTTAAAAGCAGGATGCCAAGACAACAAACTACTAAGGCACAACTAAGATAGACGCTGATGAAGCAAGTAATGGTGTGATGAGACCAAGTATAGAGGGATTATTGGATCACTATTGTCTCTCACTACTAGTAGTACTAACATAGTATTCAGTGTGGGTATATGTGCACACTTTCATTTAATACACTAAGGTTCCCACCTGGAAGCTTTAAAACGAATCCTAAGATATCTCAAAGGAACCATGAACCTAGTCCCTTGGCACCCCACTGGGTCTTCCTTTAAGCTTGTTAGCTTTGATGATGCTAACTATGCAGGGTGCCTGGTTGATAAAAAAATACCTAGAGAATTGCAAACTTCTTAGGACCATTTCTAGTATCGTGGGCTACGAAGAAACAAAATTCAATGACCCTATCTATTGTTAAGGCTGAGAATGTGGTTGTTGTATCCTATTATGCTCAACTCTTATAGATCAAACAATAGGTATTGGATGCAGGAGTTAAAGTAGATTGCATACTAATAATGTGAGACAACACAATTGCAGTAAATGTAGCTAAGAACCCGGATCATCACAAGCTTACCAAGCACACAGATGTTTGCCATCACTTTCTATATGAAAATGTTAAGAAAGGTCACGTTGAAATGGCTTTCTGCAAAATTGAAGATCAAGTGGCTGAGATATTTACCAAAGTACAGGGACGTGAACACCTTAAGCTCAATCGCCTTCATCTGCAATTAATCGGGGTCACATGAATAATACTTCTTCTTCATCTTGATATTTATTTTAAGTTCAATTGTTGTAGTGAATAAGTGACCACTTCATTTGCATACAGGAACATAAACTACCTGGTTGTACTTGGACTCCCTCTATAGAAACTATTGATATTACCCTTAGTTTCCTCATCTAGAACAACGCAATAAAGTAAGGAGAAACTAGTTCACCCAATTCTAAATCAGGTATGCTTCTTCCTTCCTATGTATGAAACATGTTGATATATGCATATGCCATTAAAGATATTATTTAGAGTCACTGTAAAGAGAACTTGCTTCCCTCTTTATATCTTCATTCTAACACATACCTTTCTTTTGGCGGAAAGCTTACTGACTTAAAGAAAATGATCCCTTTTATTGGGATTTCAAGCATCTGTTCAATGTGTTAGTTCTTGCAGGCATGTCTTTTCAATCATTCACTACAGTTTCTTCTTATTTCCAAAGACCCTCCCATTTAAACTGAACATTTACTCCATTCACACCACTTTCCTTTATGATTTTTCCTTGTCCAAGAAAGAATCCTCTATCAAAAAAAGATCCTCTTTCAAACTCACCGGGAAAAATAGCAACCCTAGTATCAGTTTTGATTCGGACTCCAACGCCACTGTACCATTACCTCCCTAAGGTTTGTCTCAAAGTGAACTACCATCTTCACCCTCCTCATCCTATAATCAGTCCCCACCACTATCCCTGCCAGCTAGAGACCCCTTGCCACCACGCCCACCATTAGTCAATCACTATCTCCATAAGCCCAAGTTGCCTCCACCCATCCTTCTTTCTCTCTCTCACCCTCTCGTGACCTACCACATTCCCCTCCCCATTCTCTATTGAGTGTGTCCAAACCTTATTAAAGTAATGTCACCCTACCCATCCTTCAACATCATCGCCTTATCAACAAGTGCACATCCTCCTCCTCAGATAGTGATCTTTCCTTCCTTATTTCCCTACCAAACCCTAACCTTCCACCTCTCTGGTATCATTGCTAGTGCCCTTAGCCACTCTACCGCTTTCTAATCGCCAGTTCCATCTCCTGATACTTTAGAGTCAATGCACAATGTGCCACTTGCGCGTGTCCATCATAGGGTTGTTCAACATCCCAAGAAACTGTCTACTATATCAATAACCCCTCCTCTTTGATCTTGTGCACCCTTGACATGCAATAAATGAAGGACAACTACTTTAGATGAGGCAAATTCTAGTTGGAAAAGATCACATCATGGTAAGTCTCCAGTACCTCCCCCCCTTCTCCTCCTCCTCTCTTGTTAGAGTTGCTTCATCCCATGAGGGTCCCCTCCACCTATTTCTCTTGCTACTGCTTCTATATCCTATAAGGTTAATAAGCATGTGGAAAAATGTATCACAATGGGGAAACTTAACTACTTTGGGTTTAAAGTGGTGCTTAGGGGACAAGCGATCCACCCAGACATACGTCAGTTCCCTCTAATAGATAAAAGGTACACTAAATTGGATACTCAAGGGTGGTAACGTATGTTTTTGGATACAAAGCCTATGGTTTATGAGCAAGAAGTGGTGTAATTTTATGTGAATCTGACTGTTCCGGAGGGTAGTATATCTACATCTAGAGTTCAGGGTGTGGAACTGGTGTTTGACAAAGTTAGGTTAGGTGAAATGTTAGAAAATCTGTCTATTGGGTTGGTGGAATATGTTTGGAGTTAGGATGAAGATTGTGTGCTTACATCAAAATGCACTTAGGGTGTCTGATGTGCCCAGGAAGATACTGAAAGGGGAAATGCCTCCATTTTTGAAGTTGTTATTTAAAGTAGTCCATAAGTGGTTTCTACCTAGGGGAGAATGTTGGCATAAAGTGACAGTTAGCAATATAGGACTCGCTAACACCACTGATCTTGAGGAACTAGTGGACCAACCCTCCTTCATCATCTGGCATATGTCAAGATTTATTGATCCTGCGCTTGGCCCTCACTAGCTGGCATTTAGAAATCTTTTGACTCGTACCTTTAAGGCATGTAAAGTCCTACTATGTGCAAATAGGCATTTGACAAAAAAGGATATAATTGATAGGACTACCACCCTATAGTGCGACTATCTTCTTCCTACCCTACCACTCCTGTTCCACCAAAGGCTGCAGGACATATGTCGTAGGTGATGCTTGACCTACAGGTTGTTCGTGTTGAACACGTTAGACTTCAGATGCAAGTAGATGAGCTGAAGGATCAATTGGGGGTAGCTTAGGCTGAAGTGGGTTGACTTAAAGATCAACTCATCTGTCAGCAGCAAGATCACAATGCTAGGGTGGACGTCCTCTTAAAGATTCTTGGATCAGCCCCCTCCTCCTCTCCTCCTCGCCCTTAACATTCAGGTATACAACATATAGGTTTTCAATCATCAAAAAGAGGAAATTTGTTAGGATCTACTAAAATTATTTTGATGATGACAAACGTAACTAGGTTCAGGTTGCAATACCAGGAATATGGACATAGCTAGAGAGGTGGAATCCTACAAGGAGAGGGAGTGCTAATTAAGGAAGTAGAGTCAGAATAGGACTCCTATGAGGATAAGTTGTAGTGGCATATTTACAAAGGAGTGTTGTGAGATTGTAACCTTAACATTTCTCAATTTTGAAGTAGTGAAGTTGCAGAAATTCTACGAGGGTAGGTAGTGGTTATTTCTCCCTTGAGCAAGGTGTTTTTTCACTATACATCTAATGTTCCTCTAATTACAGCATTGATATCCGGTCTGTCAAAACTCTTGATTATATTCTGAAAATAAGTCAGAACTTCTTCTCTAATATCCTGAAAGGTAAAAAAATTTCTTAAGTGCACCTCTACCACCTCCTATTTACAACTTGCCTACTTTTATTGAAAAATTTATTACTTAATAAGAGAAAATAAAGAGCATGCAAGAAGTATATGAAGTTCAATGATTGTCAAGAGTCTGTTTAATAGTTCAAGACTTACATATCTATAGATGAATATATGATATAAATAAATTTTAATAGCTCAAGAGTTATATATCAAAAAGTTTTATCAATAGTGATTTGACACTCTAGAAAGATTTCAAAATGTTTAATGTACAAAAAATAATATTTTTATATTATGGCTAACAAATGAAAGTTTTATGAACAAATAAAAATTGAGAAGCATCTACTAGAAGATGATGAACATATAGAACCTATGGCCTTAGTCTCCCACTACTATTTACTCACATTAATCATAATTTTAGGTCTTGGTTCAATTTACAATCAAAAAAATACAAAGTACCTATATCCACAAAGCAATGTATATTGCCATTATGAATATAATGAAGCAAACTTGAATGAAATTGGGACTGAATTACATGAAAAGGATAATCAAAGGAGGCACCAAAACTAAAGTATACCATATAAATAGTAATATTAGAGTAGAAAATATAGGACAAAACAAGAACAATTTTCAAATTTAAAAGAATATGAACATTGAAGAAGTACAAAAATGTGACCTGTCCTTGACTGATATTCAGGATATTCCAATGTGTTTCTTCATAATTTTTTTCTGCAAGAATACATGTAATAAGAATGTTATGTTTTAGAATTTATATATGTATTATTCTATAAATATTAAATTTATAACATAAATATTGAGTTGACAGGAGCATTGAATATGTGATACGTGTCTAGGAACATCAATGTCAAATATGCAAACATCTCTAATAAAATATCTCATCAGAACCATGATCTGGATAGCAAAAAATTATTACTAGTCTCTCCAACAAAAGTACAATATTCAATTGTAAAGCAAAATGATATGGTAAGTTGAGAGTATTAAGACCCATAACAAGAAATTATCTTTATTTGTTATGAATCTTGAATAGAGGAGAGGTCATAAATGTCTATACCATAAAATTGATTTTCAAAACTTACTCGACAAGGAATTTTGCGACCTTAGGACCATTATAGTTATGACCGTCGTTCAAGAGAGTATATATTAAATAACATTTGTATATTCAACTTTCTTTTTATTAATTTTTATTTTATTTTATTGTCAAAGGAATAAAAAGGATGAGAGAAAGTACAAGTTCACATATAAAGAAAAGGAATAGAGTTCACAGGTTAAGAAAAGGGATTAGCTCATGAAATCTAGAAAGAAAAAAAAAGAGAGAATCATTCTTCATAATCCCTTTATTTCCTTTCTAAAGGTTTCGTAAAATCTACAGATTAAGACTCCTGTGAAACAAAACCTCAGGAAAAAACATCAAAATCAACATATATACAACTAAATAAAAATTAGACAGTCATTACCATTGACACGCGGTTTCTTGTTTTTAGGTTGTTGAGGCCTTACAGACCTTGACAATGAAGGGGCTGGAAGGCCAAGCACCCATGAATAATCATCTTCCATTTTTTACTTGTTGTTTGATTTAGATTTATTTGATTTGCAGAGAGGTTTTAGCCTAAAACAAAAGGTTCCAGTGAAACAAGGCTTAACAGCGCCCAAAAGGAAAAGGGTGGTTGGGTCGATCAAGCTCGAGAGTAGGAGTAGGAGCGGGTTTGGGTAAAGAAGGAATGAAAGGGTTCTCACCCACTAGCAGCGGTAAGAGGAATTTCTCCATCGACAGTGGGAATACTTGAAAATAAGGGGTTTGGGCTCACCGAGATGAGAGTATATATATGTGTGTGTGTGTGTGTGCGCGCGTGCGCGCATGCATAGTTAGAAAAATTAATTATATATATATAGTCTTAGAGCCATTTGTGAAAGCAATCTAGACTAGTTTATACACACTGAAAGGTAATAAAAGTAATCTACTTATTTTCAAATTATAATTAATTTTTCTAACTAAGTAAATAATTCTAATAAGCTCCAAATTGAAAAATGTTTGACTACTTTTTACAGACATAATCCTACTCATATATACCAGCAAAGCAAAATTCAAACTTTAGAATCTAGTAGATCATGTTTGATCAACATGGTGGTACCCAAATCAAAGGTTCGACTCTCCTTGCCCTCAATCTCCAACAAACTACAACTAAGATTAAAAGAAAACAAGGAAGATGCATTTAATCAAGGACTATAGTGACATCATAATAAGATTTATGATTTTATTATTCAAATATTTTTTATCACGTTTAGATTATACACACTGAAACGGACTATAGTGACATCTTAATAAGATTTATCTTTCTATTGTTTAGACATTCTGATCACGTTTAGATTATACACACTGAAACGTAATAAATTTAATTTACTTATTTTCAAACTATAATTATTTTTCTAAATAAGCACATAATTCTAATAAACTCCAAATTGAAAAATGATTGACTACTTTTGTCATGCCCCAGAAGGGTACCCTTGGCATGACCGGCACTTGAAGAACCATTGTTGATTCCCCAAGAGAACCACCTTGCCTCTTCGTCACATCAACTTGACAGCAGAAGTATAATACTCAAATAGATATCCATTGTTAGAACCCGTACATTTGTGCTTTGGTACCACGACAATCTGTTGAGGTCGCTAGTGTCATTCTCGGGGTGTTTGACACTTAAGTGTGTGTGTGCACCT
>DF367911.1:598-16564 GCA_000787875.1 Solanum virginianum | reverse complement strand
CTTTAGAGAATGAGTCCCCGAAGGCTAAGTCATTTGCATTTCATTTTGGGCTTGTCATTATTATTTCCTTCCATAAAGGCATGTTGAATACAGTAGAAACCTCTTATAATATGTAATAGAGAAATCAATATGGAGATAAACTAATTTTTTTGTTCCCCGTGATTCCCTAACTCAGTATGACCGGATAACCTAATTATTTTCTATGTGTAGCATGTAGGACAGTAAGTTAAGTTCACCAAGCCCTTTAGTCAAAGGTGAGAGGCGAATTTCACTATGTGACTTGGCCCATTTCCATAGTGTGCATTACTAAGTCTTACCTATTAGTCCCAGTACAACCTTTCCTTAGCCCAGTTTGGTTGATTAGAGGAGAACACATTAATCGTATCATGTTAATTAATCCTTTTTCTATTCATCACTGCCTTAGTCTAGTTAATAACACTATGCGGGTTCCAATGTTGGCCACTATTAGAAAACATGCAAAACGAACAGAGTTAATTAATACATGCATGCATACTTTCTAAGAATTATGAATTATCCGATTTTACCTAGTTAGTTCTTCGTGGTTCTCACAACCCTAGCTACTCAACTTAGCGTAGATGCAAGAATCATGAATTGGAATAATATAAATTGAGCACTTTCAAAGTTGAATTAAGAACAAACAAATCCAACTTCAAAAAGAATCATAAGATTAAAGATAAAATTAAAGTACAAGTGTTCTCCAAAACTATCCAATGTAATCTCACTATTTTCTCTCTCTAATTACTAAGTTCTCTAAGTATTGTGTGAAAGCTTCTGAAAAATAACCTAGAAAACCTATTTATAATATTTAAAATACATGTCCTAAATATAATAGAATAACTGGTCGGTACGCCTCACGAAGGGGTTTATGAGCCATATTGCATTTCACGACCTGTAATCGAGGTTTCGTATAGAGTTGTTGGAAAATTGGATGTCAAGCTGGCCATAATCGTGGTCTCCTGCAAAGATGTTTAAAATTTGGACTTCAAGTCTACGACACCTCTATATGACTCATAAAGTGGTTTATGACCCGTAGAGGGGTTTTGTCTGATGAATCTTCAGAAAGTCCTAATCTCTGATCCTCAGGGCATGAACCATATTTTATGACTCGTAAATCATTCCATAACTCATCTACATGTTCGTAGAATCAACTTCAGAAAATCTCCCCTCACTGGAATTGTCCACAGAACCTACTTCACAACCTGTAGAATGATCTATGACCCGTAAATGGTCACATACTGCATAAAAAATCAACAACTTCTATATATTTCTTCCCAAAATCAAGGCCAACCCTAGAATACTGCAAACATAACACAAAAATACATAAAACCAACTAACATCGCATTGAGAACACCACAAAATTCCAAGTTTTAAGCAACAAAAGGATTGTATTTTGGTAGCACATCAACACCCTCAACTTAAAATTGTTGCTTATCCTCAAGCCATGGACTCAATCTACGTAGACAATACAGTAACACACAGACCTTAACCCAATGACATACATCACATCAATCTTAAACCCAGACACCTCTTCAAAATAGAATCAGATTGCCATCTAGCAAACCAATACAGACTAGTGCATGTGACAACACAATTATAACAAGTAATGTACTATCAATAATCCACAATCACTAAACAAGTCTAATGCTAACAATACAATACAAGTGCCCTTGCAAAAAGAAATCTCATTTCTGACACTCACAAACATTTTCATGTATAACCTTGGGACTATGCAAAATCGCTCACTCTCACAAAATATATTCATGCATCATTCTTAATACCATAGGTTTGCCCCTATACTCATGACTAAGACCTTCAACTTCTTAGACTAGGATCACTTTAGGACTTTCTAGGCTTGGTAGACTCAGGGTGCTTTGGTATGTATTTGGGAACATATTGACTATAGGCCCTCCTTGACACTGCATTTTCCTACACTTTTGCCCCTACCAACTCTGTTATTTTTATCTTATTCTCCCTTCCTCCTAGTTCAAGCTATTTTGGGAGCTTTCTTTTTATTTTTCAGCTTTTTACCTTGCTTTCACACTTCATTTTGTTCTTTAACTCTCAACTAAGACATCACTTACTTTTCTTGCACCCAGTACATAATTTTCCCTTTTTCTCTATATCATTAACTTCCCCCTTTTATTTGTGTTACACTTTTACACTAGCCACCTTCAACTTAGGCTTTTGACCTATGTTGAGGTGCACAATATCCATCTAAGAACCAAGGTAACTTTTGGTAGTAACCCTTAACTTAGGCTTTTTGCCTCAGTGAAGGTGCACAATATTCAAGGAAAGATTAGGGAAAAATTTAGAATTTTACAACTAACAAGGTTAATTGAATGTTTGTAAAGAATAGGTACATGTTAGGCTCAAACATTAGGAATAAGGGATATACTGCAATTTTGGTTGGTCATTTAGGCTAAGTGGTCAGCCAGGCCGCAATTGCGCGTAAGGCGCTGGCGAGAGAGGACAGGCTGCCGGACCAGTTGCAACAGGGGTGCTTTAACATGGTGCATCACCCTATACATAGCACGCCCATGGATAACACTCACAATTCTAGAAATTTGCATTCTAGTTTAGCAATCACTGAAGCAATTTTGCGGGAAGAGCTGCTGAAGGCACAAGAAATTATTTCCCTTCTCAATTTAGGAAAAAATTGAGTTATTTTGAGGGTAGGAGATGATTCTACATCCTAAGATCTATCTATGGTCAAAGAATCAGACCTTTGTATCGTCCCATTTTAGAGATCGAATCAAGCAAATTTTGGGAGATCTAATTTTCAATCGCCTGAGCTGTGCCTTGAGATTCGAGAATGTTTAAAGGATTTACATGGTATAAGGCCTATGGGATTACATTCTATAGGTCCTAATGAAGATATGGGGGGAAATGGACCAATTCCACTGGTGGAATTGACGGCGAGGTAATTATTGGCGACAGCAATGAAGCTCCAGCAAGTTTCATGGGTCGAGAGGGATACCAATCAACTCCTGGGACCATGGCAGAACTCCTAGACCCAAAAGCCCTAAAAGTTAATTTTTAATTATCATCAAATTTGGAAACTAGGGTTTCCACAGTGCAAAATTCATTCCAGGTCTAATTATTGAAGAAGGGTTCTGCTGAAGTTAATCCTCAAACCATTAATTCTGGGAATCATGATCTAGGCTTGATAGGGGATCAACATTCTCAGCAAATTGATGGTAAAATGATTGATGATACCCATGTGAATATTGAATTGGGTAATTTACAAGCTTCAAGGAACCACGAAACAGAAAAAAGCTTGGAGAAGGGTCGAGGGGTAGGCAAGAAGGATCCTAAAGACTCATCTTCCACTTCTAGTCAGTTTCCTGTCTCTAATGCTTATGAACAAAGTGTTTCTCTCAATCACCTGTGTGTGCATGGCATAATTGGCCCTGCTGAGAAGGGCATTATAGATAAAGTGATTGATGGGAATAAAACTGATGCTGCTAATTTAATGGAGAATAGGATCAATGTTCCTAATCAGGTTAATCCCCAACATGCTATAAATCAGTCCTTTCCTGTGAAGATTTCATCTAATTTTGATGTTGTTCAGCCCCAAAGAATGAGAGACATACCTTCCAATGATAGAGGGAACACCAAAGATAAAATGGTTCAAAACACTGTAAGAAGTAGTAGATCTAATCAGGTTCCAAGTGATCCATCTCCACCTACTGTGATTCAATCCTTTGCAACCAAACTTAGGATGAATCAAGCCAAAAATGAAATTCTCATATCTATTTCTCCTCCAAAGATTACTACTAAGCAAGGGCACCCTGTTGTTATCTTCAAGAAGGAGGAATTTATTAGGAAGTTGGTTGATAGGTGTAGATACACCTTGATTGGCATGTTTTCTAATACTATGCCTAGAATGGAAGTTATTAGGAAAAGCTTCATTTCCAGACTCAGCTTGTTGCTGGAGTTAAGATTGCTCATTTTAATTCCAGACATATCTACATTGACCTTAATAATGAAGCAAATCACATTACTATATGGACAAAATAGAGAATGTTCAGTGAGAGACAGTTGATGAGGTTGCAACTGTGGACTCCTAATTTTAAACCTGAAAGAAAAAACTTCTATTGTTCTAGTTTGGGTGATACTTCCAGAACTTCCATAGCATTGCTATTACATGGAGGTTCTGACAGACTTGCTTTCTCCAATTAGTAAGGCCTTGTACCTTGATTCAGCATCCATCCAAAAGACTAGAGATAGTGTGGCCAAGGTAAGGGTGCAAATAGATATTACTAAAGACAAGTCTCAGCATGTTTGGTTGGGATATGATGAAGAGGATCTTTCTGCGGGTAAATGGCAACTGATTCAATATGAAAATATTCCAAATTATTATGCTTATTGTAAGTATCAGGGCCATGCTATTACTAAGTGCATGATTAAGAAGAGAGAAGATGAGGCAAGAAGAAGAAAAGAAGAGGAGAATACAATCAAACCAAATGTTGAAAGTGGTGCAAATGAAAAAGATAATCAGCAAATGGGAACACAGCAGCAAACTCATAAAGGGGAAAAAATGTTGAGATTAGGAAAAATGCTCTTAGGCAAGAACAATGACAGGTACAAAAGAAGAAATCTAACAAAAGAAGACAAGGGAAAGACCAATAAAATGCTAATCAACATAAGGAGGAAACAACAACTATGCAGAAGGCTACTTCCAAGAGCCCAAGTACTGAGATAGCATCACATGATGATGGTACTGATCCAAATGTTCTGGATCAATCCCATACCCCTGTTACCCCAGTGCAAAGTGATATTACTATAACCCATTCCCAAAATTCCATTAGTGTTTCTTCTGATTCTATTGATGTAGTTGATGGAAGGAGGATGGTGAGATAGGAGAATCCAACTAATCTATAGGAAGGGGTTCCTAGGAGGGATCGACTCAAGTTCCTCATGAGAGTCATTTAAATAACCAGATCTTAAACCAGCATTCACCTGCTACCTCTGTGAGAGCCCAGGAAAGCAATGGCAAAGGGACTAATATTAGTCCTAGATCTAATCCTTCTCAGCAGTTAGTGAAAGGTGGTATGGCAAAAGATTTAGGGTCCAGAGCACATACTAGTGGTACTAAAAGCAATAATAAACCAAGCAAAAAACGACAGATGCTTTTAAGAAGAAATTGGAATTGGTACTACTCCTATTATTGAGTTACAGACTGGTGCTTTTGAGAAAAGGTAAGATCCAGCCAACTATAAGAAGTTTATTCTAGTGGATGATTGCAATCCTATGGTAATCACTCCACTAGGAATTCACTTTGATACAGATCCTCCTGATGGATCCTACAGGTGTTGATACCAATGTTTGCACACTAATGATCCTACTTTACCAAGTAGTACTGAAAATAAGAATGATGAGTATATTGTGATTCACTCAGAAGATGAGAAAGATATGGATAACTTGCCCATCAATGATGAGGATGAAGATGATGCAGTTTATGAACAATTTATAAGATCATTCAGTCCCTCAAATGATGTGGATCTATAACAGGAAATCCAACATGTTTTCCAGGAGCAGGGACTATCACCAAGGGGGGTTCATCAAGTAAATGAGCAGACCAAGAAATTCAGCAACAAATATCCTATCACTGCAGGCAGACCCAACACTAGACTCTTTATTACCAAATCTTCCCAATGATTAATACAGTCATTTGAAATGCTAGGGGTATTAATACCCAAGATGCTATGGAATGGATTCAAACACTCAAACATTATTCATCATCTATCCGTGATTATTATTCTGGAACCATTCTCAGATAATTCTCACCTACTTAATTGTAGAAACCAACTAGCTATGGAGCAAGCTACTTGCAACACTAATGGGAAGATTTTGGTTTTTTGGGATCATGATGTGAACTACAAAGTGTTAGAGAATGATAAGCAACAGGTTACTTGTGAAGCCCAACATTCTCAACTTCCTCAAAAGTTCAAAACAACCTTTGTCTATGCTAAATGTAAGATTAGTTAAGGAAACCATTGTGGGACTTGATGTTGAAGATATCTAACAACTACAATGATTGGCCTTAGTGTATTGTTAGTGATTTCAATGTCATTACCTCCACTGATGAGAAGTAGGGTGGTATCCCATACAACATGAAAAAAAGTCTTAAATTCATAAGAGTGATTAAAGGTTATTGACTTACTGACATTGGTTTTACTGAACAAAAGTTCACCTGATGTAACAAGAGGGCCCTTTGTTCAGAATATTGAAGAGACTTGATAGGGCCATGGTGAATGATAAATGGCTTGAGGTTATATCTCTCACTACTATCACTCACTTGTCTTCTGTTAGGTCTGATCATTGCCTATTGTTGATGGAGATGGTTACAAGAAGTGATAACAGTACTAGATACTTCAAGTTTTTGAATTTCTGGATTGATCAACTTGATTTCCTGGAGACTGTTCAAAAATGTTGGGAAAGACCTATTGAAGGCAATGTAATATGGGTGTTTCACCAGAAAATTCAGAGACTATCTAACACTCTTAGCAAATGGTCTAGAAGTGCTTTTGGGGATATACATGCTAAAGTAAAGACCATGAAGAGAATGTCAGAAAAGATGAAGAAGATCTTATTCTGCAGAACACTGAGATGAATAGATCCAACCTTCATAAGCTTAGTGCTGAATATATCAGGTTTCTGAAAATGAAAGAATCTATTATGAAACAGAAGGCTCAACTACACTAGTTTAAAGAAGGGGATGCCAACACTAAATACTTCCATGCTTTGTTGAGGGGTAAGAGAAGGAAACTTTTTCATTCATAGAGTACAAGATGATGATAGGAACTAGATTGAAGGGGATGATGAAATTGTTGTTGTTGGCATTGCTTATTTCCAACAGATCTTTACTGGAAATGATTGTCCTATTAATGAAAATGTGCTCAATTGTATCCCTGTCCATGGTCACATATGATCAGAATGATATGCTACAGAGAATACCTGATCTGGATGAGTTGAAAAATATTGTGTTCTCTTTAAGTCCTCACTTAGCTTCTGGACCAGATAGAATGAATAGTAGATTATTCCAAACTTGTTGGAGTGTCATCAATCAAGACTTTCTAGCTGTGGTTCAGGTCTTTTCTGTGGGCAATTTTTGCCTAAGTAGACCTATGCTTGTTTGATTCTGCTTCCAAAGATCAGCAACCCTTCATAATTTTCTGAAAGTAGACCTATCAGTTTAAGTAATTTTGTGAACAATGTTGTTTCAAAACTGTTATGTCTTGGATTGGCCCCTATTCAGCCTGAGGTGATCTCTTTAAACCAATTAGGATTTATTAAGGGGAGAAGTATTTCTGAGAGTATCATGTTGGCATAGGAAATTATTCATCAGATCAAGAAGCTTGTTGTAGGAAGCAATGTTGTTTTGAAGCTTGATATGGCCAAAGCCTATGACAGAGTATCTTGGTCTTACATATGTATTCTTATGAGGAGGATGGGGTTTGGTGAGATGTTTATTGACATGGTTTGGAGGATTATGTCCAATAATTGGTACTCTATAATCATTAATGGGGCTAGATATGGTTTCTTTCACTCCACCAGATGTCCAAAACAAGGTGATCCTCTGCCTCCTACTCTCTTTATCATTGGTGCTGAGGTCTTATCTAGACTGCTGAATGGATTGCATCACAATCCTAATTTTCATGGTTTCTACATGGAGAAGAGACGCCCCAAGATTAACCATTTGAGCTTTGCTGGTGACACTATCATATTCACTTCTGGGAGGAGTAAATGTTTAGAACTAATTATGAAAATGTTGTCTACCTATGAGATGGTGTCTGGCCAACTTATTAATAAGAGTAAGAGTTATCTCATTATCCCCTCTTGTGCTTTCAGAACTACTGCTGACAAGGTGCAGAATATTATAGGGTTTGAGCAGAAAAATGATTCATTCACTTATTGGGATGCCCAATCTATATCAGGAGGTAAAGAATTATATATTTTACTGACATGTTCTCAAAAGTTGTTGCAAGAATAGCTGGATGGCAATCTAAGATTCTAAGTTTTGGTAGGAAAGCAACTCTTATAAAACATGTGTTGCAATCCCTTCCAATTCACTTACTGTCAGCTATTTCTCCTCCTTCAACTACAATAAATCAGATTCAGGGCTTAATGGTTGATTTTTTCTCGGGCTGGTTTTAGGGGAAGAAAAAATATCACTTGTCTTCTTGGGAGAATTTTATTTTTACATATGAAGTGGGTGGTATTGGTGTTAGACAAGTCTCAGATGTTTCCAAAGCATTCCAATATAAGCATTGGTGGATATTCAGGTCTAAAACCACTTTATAGGGGGCTTTTCTGAGAGCAAAATATTGCCAAAGATCAAATCCTATATCCAAGAAGTGGGACACTAGTGAGTCTCTAGTGTGGAAACATATGATGCAGAACAAGCACAAACTGGAACCTAACATCAAATGGAAACTTAATTATGGAATATGTTCTGTCTGGTGGGATGGTTGGCTTGGGGTGGGACCTCTAGTTAATTTCAGCAATGTGAGAAATAGATTCAACAACTCTACCATCTCATAGTTCATGCATGATGGAGAATGGGATATACAGTTGGTCAGAAACTTAGGACCTCCTCAATTTGTTCCTACCATTTTAGCTCTTTAGTAGCAGAATCTTCCGAATGAGCCTGATGAACCTATGTGGATGCTGAATGCAAATAAAAAGTTCTCTATATCCTCTACTTGGAATATTATCAGAGAAACAAGACCTCACACTAAGCTGAATAAATACACTTGGCAAAAAAGTATTCCTTTTAAATGTTATTTTCTGTTATGGAGAGCTTTAAGGAAGAAATTACCAACAAATGCGAAGCTGACTAGTTTTGGTTATGATCCCCATGAATATTATTGTTGCTATAGACTTGGGATGGATATAATTGAGCATATTTTTCTGTCTAGTGATTTTGCAGTCAATGTTTAGAAATTTTTTACTGGTATTTGTGGTATAATGTGTTCTAATTTCCCATTCCATCTTTTTATTATGAAATGGTGGGATGTTGAGTATAGGAATGATGCATATAGAGTTCTTCTACATATTGTCCCCATTTTAGTTTGCTGGAATTTGTGGAAGAATAGATGTGATAGTAAATATGCTAACAAGTCCTCTAATTTGGCAAGAGTAAAGTATCTAGTGATCAAGGATACTAACTTGCTCCTCAGAACTGTGTTCCCTCATATTCATTGGCCTACTTGCTAGAAAGATATGGTTTTGCTTGCTGAAAAGTATGTACATGAAATGAAAATCATTCCTATGCAGTGGTGTAAACCCCCTAATCAATGGGTGAAATTAAATTCTGATGGTATTTCTTTGACTAATCCTTGATACATAGGGGTGGAGGCATTCCTAGAGATGCAAATGGGCACATATTGTTTGCATATACAACTTCTTTTGGGAGAAGGTTCTATTAATAAAGTTGAAATGGAGACTACTTTGTTTGGTATAGCTTGGTGCATCCAGATGGACTATGGTAAAGTCATTTTGGAGGTAGATTCTGAGTTGGTACATAGATAGGTCACACAACAGACTGGCCCACCGTGGCATATTACTCATACTCTATCCAGGCTATTGGTATATACTTCCCAGCTCCAAGAGTTTAAATGCTCACACACCTACAGGGAGGAAAATTTTGTTGCAGACACTATAGGTAAATTTAGTCATTCTCTTGTGGCACCTTAGGTATATTTTGATCCTAGTAACATCCCCAAAGAGGCAAGGGATTACTATACTCTTGATAAGATGGACATGAAGAACTTTAGAAGAAAGAAATTGAAGAAGAACAAAGAACCACCCTAATGGGGGGTGGAGTTAGCTGTTTCTTTGGACCAAGACATTTTTTGGTATCTTTTGTTTTCCTAGGATAATTCTAGGCTTTGTTTTTATTTTCCTAGGATTACTTATAGGTTTTCTCTTCCTTTATTATATAAGGGGAGAGTCTCCATTATTCAAAAGCTTTCTTAGTTGTTTTGTATGGAGAGGAGTCCTCTCCCTAGTTAATTTACTAAGTTTGCTCCTTCTAGATATTGGGACAAAGTGGCTGACTTTAGTAAGTTGGCCGATTTGGGAACCACCATAGGACGGAGGTAAGGTTCATGTCCCCCTCCAATTGTACATTTTGGCTTTTTCATTTATAATAAAGCTTGGGGGTGTGCAACTCAACCCCTGACCGTCCAAATGAGTGGGGAACATTTGGCATAGGTCTGTTCCCTAAAAAAAATAATAAATGAAAAACTTAGAGTAATAGAGCAAGTTCTGAATTAGCACACAACCTTTGAATTTAGCAATTAAGCTCACGCTCATATGGCATTGACTATATTATCAATAGAAGACTCTCAAATCATGATTTTTATCTCAATTTATCCTCACTTATCAGAACAAGTATCGACAACACACCTAAACATATGTGGTTGCTATCTAAACTACTAATCAAAATTTTCTGTGGATATCATTTTTCAAACAAAACACAAAAACATGCTATATGCCGTAGGTATTAGTACTATATGCTACAAATACTACCTAAACATGCTGATTCAATAGAAAGTAACTATCTATGGGGAAAAAGAATACAGGAAAGAAATCCTCGGGATCAAAAAGATGTGCTTTGTCTCTATTGCACAAAATCAAAGCAAAGCAAAGTATAAGGGCCAAAATTCATACCTAGGCACCTAAGCACCAGTGTGTCGCTGAGGCTGACCACCCTCATCATGTGGGGTAGTCAGTCCCCTTAGCAGTAGCACTCTATCTGGAGGGGCCAACACCCCTTACCTGCTCTATCTCATGAGCTCATCGTATCTCTGCTTCTTTTCTCGACTCTCTCAAGACAAGCTCGAGCTCTTCCTTCTCTGTAAGCCCCACACGTAAGCCTATAACATCTGGATTGTCATCCTTTGCAAAGGGGCTCTTCCCATTGGAAGGCTGAATAGGCTTGTCAGAAGCAAAATGATCTACCAACGACACTGAGGGCATAGTTTATGGAAGTGTCACCAGTGCTGCTAGTGCTACTATCATATCAGCCTGGGGTCACTGGATCTCCGTCTACAAGGCCATCAAATCTAATGGTTGGGCTGTGCTCAAGCTTTCCTGTACCTTCGCCTTGAAGACGTCAATGCAAGCATCTACTGTGGAGAGAAGGTCCTAAATAATAGCGACCATGTATGCCTGCATGTGACCTTTCGAGTTTGAAGTAGCCTAGCAGATCCATAGCCTAATATGTTGAACAAGCTGAGTCAACTGCAACTCAACATGAGATAACCTCTACACATGGCCTATATAGATATGGTGGACACGTAAACCATTCCTGTAGGAGTAGCCTGTGGTGACGAGGTTTGTGGTGTAGGAGTAGAAGTAGTAGGTCCCCCTCTCCTCATCAGCCTCGAGCTATGGGGGCCTATCCTTAATGGCAGCAGTGGTGGCAGTGGTGTGTGAATCCTCAGATGGTGGTGCTGAGGCAAACATCATTGGAATAGAAGTAGGCTGGCACTGTGTTCGATAGAGTACCACCGGGATCTCCTCAGGCTTGATCAAGTTAGCATCGAAAAGTTGAGTGCCACAGGGTTCTCCTCATCCTTAATCAAGTTGGCATCGAAAATACGCTAGGCCTCAATCAATTGGTTCAGTTAGTGCAAGCTCTCCACCCTCAACTCTAGACAAAGCCTGTATATCAAGCATAAGAAAGGGATAGAGGTAGACCTCTTCAGGGCAGCCTCGTGAATCTGCTCGGTGATGAGGTAGGCCTAGTCAATATCACTTGGTTGGTAATTAGTACTACATGCTTTGGTGTCAAAGTATTATCAGCAAAAGTGGGCCAGATCGTGATCGAACAATCACCCACCATAACTTGCAAGGACACTGAGCGAAGCCTTGACAATAGGCTCCGAATGTGCAGCGATCCAGGCAGGTTCCAGACCCTACTCAATAATATAACCAGCCACCCATCTCATTAAGATGGCTCTGCGGTATAGATCTCTTATCACTAGTGGGTTTCTCATTTGTCCCACTCAGTAGTCAAACTCTGCTATATGTCTGGGGGCAGGAACTCTGGTCAAAACAGCATATGCCAAATGGTGGTCTCTAATATGTCCACCTGTTGGCCCCTTCATTCTCGTCTCGATTAGTCTGCACTGAACGAGGGGCTTCTGCCTCTTATGCTGTCAAAATACAACACTTTTGAAGCTTAAACTTAGGATTTTGTGTGTTCTCAATGCGATATTTATTGGTTTTATGTGTTTAGATTTGCAAGATTACAGGTTGTCTATGATTTGGGGAAACATGCAGAAGTTGCTGATTTTTGATGATTTACGAGACCCTCTATGGATCATAAAGCATTCTACAAGTCATAGAGAATGTCTCATGAAACATTCCAGTGAGGGATGATTTCTAAAGATTAGCTCAATGAGATTTGCATATGAGTCGTAGAGCATTCTATGAGTCATTTAGATAGGTTCCGTGAAGATTTTCAATGAGGGATAATTTGATGAAGTTGAAGCCTACGAGCATGCAGTACAAGTTGTAGATTAGATTATGAGTCATGAAGTTATATCGTAGAAAAGAAGTCCAAAATTCTAGGAGCTAATTACGAGACCCCGACTATAAGTCATAAAAGACACTACGAGTCGTAGAGACCTTTCGTAGAGTTTGCCAACTAGTTTTTCTATTTTATTTAGGACTTAATTATAATTACTATAAAAGTACTTTAAGGTTATTTTTTAGAGGAGGATGTCATTATTCAGAGCTTTTAGGGTTTGTACTTGGAGAACTCAATACTTGGAGAGACGATTGTGAGAAAACACTTGTGGGTAAATTTGATTTTTAATCTTGTGATTCTCATTAATCTTGGATTTTCTTGATTTCAATTCAATTGTGTAAGTATGTAATTATATTTTTTCAATTCATAATTTCTTCACCTACACATAGCATGAGTAGCTAAATCCACAACTAAGGTTGTGGGAACCATAAAGAACTAACAAATTAAACCTAGATCATTAACAATTCTTGGATTAGGTATATGTAATGCTAATATCAATTCTTTTCGTTTTGCATGTTTTCGAGTGGTGGCCAACATTAGAACTCGCCTAGTGTTACTGACTGGACCAAAGTAGTAATGAATAGGAAAAAAGATTGATTAATAGGATTCGATTGATGTGTTCTCGTCTAATCATCAAACTGGGCCAAGGGAAGGTTGTACTGGGACTTATAGGTAATGGTTAGTATTGCACACTATGAAGATGGGCCAAGTTTCATAGTGAAGTTCACCTCTCACCTTGGACCAAAGGGCTTGATGAACTTAAATTACCGTCCTCATGCTATACACTAGATAAGAATTGGGTTATCTGGCGATACTAAGTTGGAGAATCATGGGGAACATAATACCCTAGTTTCTCTCTATTATTGATTGTCCCTTGTGCTAGTTAGTTTAGTTTATTTTATTATTGATTATTGTAAACTCCCCCTCCCCCTTTCAGGAAATTGGGTTGGTTAACTACTTAGATCGCTTATTGGTGAATTTATCTTGAGTCTACATATTTGTGTGGGTTCGATGCTAACCTTGGTTAGGTTTTATATCTTGACAATGACCACTTTATTCTCTAAAAATGAGTATCAAGATTTTAGCATCGTGGCCGGGGAATACGGCTAAATTTATTTTACTTTTGTTTTTGTTTTTTGTTTCTTTGCAGGGTGTACGAATAGTGTATGCCCAACACTTGGAGTCAAGCCAATCCCTTAACTCCACTTGATCCAAAGAACCACCGAACTACAAGAACAATGGCCCAAGAAAATGCCAACAATGGGGCCAATGCAGCCATGCACCTGGATAATAATGATGATGATATGAATGAGAACCCACCTCCTTTGGAGGACATTACACAACATCGGGAATTCAACGCCAATACTTACCGATGGAATCAATATAGGTTGAACCCCATGGCTATGGATGTAATGGGAGCTATTGTGTTGCCATCACTATTAGCAAACACAAAGTTCACAATCTCTAGTGGGTTATTTTAGATGCTGCAGAACACAGAGGATCCATATAACCACTTTCACAATGTGGTGTTTGTTTTTAAGAGTGTGATGGGAACACAGAATCTATCTATGGATGCTATGGGACTTTGTGTCTTCCCATTGTCTCTCACGAGCAATGCTGCATTATTGCTATCTGAGCTTCCACAGGATTGGATCACCAAGTGGATAGAATTGCAGAGGGCCTTCTTAGCAAGGTACTTCGTTAAACTAAACAGGCTAAAAGTGGTAGACCAGATCCACCATTATAAGCAATTCCCTGGTGATCCAATCCTTGCTACATGGGAGTGTTTAATAGATGCTTAAGGAGTGCACCAGACAATGAGATTCTGGGATATGTCCTGGTGGAGAATTTCTACCGAGCTCTAGATGATAATAGCCAAGTATGTGATAGTACCCTCTTGGGAGGTCTATTCGTGGAACAACTATTCACAGAAATTTTTGAGCAACTGAACATGGTAGTTATGTTGAAACATGTGTGGGAGCCTAAGAATAGGCATCCAATAGATCATGCAAGCACTGTTGATATGAGTTCTGACCAAGCAAAAATAAATGCAGATATCCTTAGCATGCTTGCTCGGAACAGAGCTAATCTAGAGATGCTAATGCAGCAAACACAAGAGCTAACAAAGCCAGGGGACATTCAAGAAAGCTATGATATGAAGCATAGGGGCCACAATAATGACAGGATGAACAACCACTATGTACCCCTACATAATTGTGATATGGCAAATGGAAACTCTAGAATCAAGGACATGCTTAACCAATTTCAAAGAAGAGAGGATGCAGAAGATGAGACCTTGAGGGGCATTAAGTCCGACATTGCCAAGATAAACCTAAAAGTTGACCAATACTCTATGGAAATCCAATAGCTAAATCATCAATACGGACTTATGTCATCTATTTTTGATTGATTTTGTGCATTGGGGACAATGCACATCTTTTTCGATAGGGTGTGGGTAGTTATAGGCCTCAGTGAATTTTGAGTAGCTTATGGTCCATAACTACCCCAATTTTTTATCACGAGGTTTTCTTGTCTGTGTTCTTTTTCCCTGTGGAATAGGATGTTTACATAATATTTATAGCATATAGTACCAATACTTATGGCATATAACATGTTTTTGTGTTTTGTTTTGAAAAATTATACCCACCAAAATTTTTTTGATTAGTAGTTAGTAACCATGCATGTTTGTAGGTAAATTGAAATAGAAAGCATGATTTGTGAGTCTTTTGTTGATAATGTATGCAATGCCATGAAAGTGTGAGCTTATTTTGCTAGATTCATGTATTTTGTGCTAATTCAAAACTTGCCTGTTACTCTAATTTAGATTGTAGATTGAATGGATTAGGAAAGGATCGTATGCCTTTGTTCTGAAATAGTCCACTTTAGCCTAAAATAAACCAATGAAATGATGATATATCCCTTGTTCCAAATATTTGAGCCTTACATATACCAATTCTTTCTATACACCTAATTAACCTAGCCTTATCTAGTGAAAAATCCTTAAATTGGCTCTGGTCTGTCCTTGAACATTATGCAACTTGACTAAGGCCAAAATCCTAATTTGAGGGTGGTTACCAAAAGTGGCCCTAGTTAGGAGGATAGATATTCTGCACTTTAACATAGGCTAAAAGCCTAAGTTGAGGGTGGATGGTGTAAGGGTAAAAACACAAAAATAAGGGGGAGAGTTATGAGGAGAAAAAGAAGAAAAATTATGTATCGGGCGCAAGAAAAATAAAAGATGTCTTATATTGAGCTAAAAAGCAAAATGAAGTGAAACAAAACAAGGCAAAAAGGTTGAAAAATGAAAAGAAGGAACTAGAAAATCTTGAATAATAGTGTCAGTAGTAGTTGGGTGAGAGCATAGGATAAAAACAAATAAACAGGAAAGTAGTATCATT
>DF367912.1:5312-18329 GCA_000787875.1 Solanum virginianum | reverse complement strand
CCTGCAACAAACACAATACAGACCCATAGTACTTAATTGATTTAGGACCAGAAAATAGAGTAGGAAGCAAAATGACTCAACAACATGTTAATTAAGCTATATTCATCAAAACAAACTGGCTATACCTTCAGGAACCAAAATTATCATCAAACAAACTAACAAGCCAAAATTTGAGCATTACGGCACGTAAAATCATTTCAACTTAGTTTTGATTCTTAAGAACTAGTCAATGAATAAGAATGACAACAATGACTAGTTTGAACTAGACGAAATTATTTCACAAAGTTCAATCATTTTCGCAAATCAGACTCAGAAATGCGAGCTTAAAGATCGACTTTTATCTCAAACGCATCAAACCCATAGCTTATCAACTTAACAACATCATCTAGTCAGCTATGCAGTAATCAGAAAGATGACAGTGTACACATCGTTAAAAATAAAAGTTCAGGCGAAGATGTTACATTTTTTGGAGCAGGATCTAGGACAACAAGCTTAACGAAGGCGAGCTTACCACCATGAAACTCGTACACAAATTTTCAACTCAATACCCAGATGCTCCAGTTTCAAATCGATGACCCTTTTTGAAAAGATAGTGTAAGAATTTCTACTGAGGTTTTGAGATTGACAATGACTTAAGGAAACCCGGCCCTCCTTGACAGTGAAGAACAAGGGTTCAATTTATAGTCAGTATTAGGGTTCAAAATTGGGGGGGAAAGAAGAAGGCAATTCAGAAAAAGAAATGGGATCAATTTTGAATTTAAAAGTCAAATTTGATCCTTGGGGACAAGAAATCCTTGGGATTTATTGTAAAATCCTCAACGAATTGAAACTTTTCGTGGATCGAGATTCATGGGTGACCTTTTCAACAAATTTCCTCGGGGTTGTGATCGAACGTTGGGTTGTCCGACTTGGGTTATCTGGTTTTTGGTTTGGTTTTGGTCGGTTCTCTGGTTTGATTTTGGTTTCTGGTTTTGTTCAACTATTGAAGAAGAAGAAGAAGATGGTGAGGAGAGAATGTGAGCATGAATGGGGAAAGAAGAAAGAAAAAGATGGAATTGGGGGGCGCTGGCCCCCACGTGCTGCATTATTATCATTTTTTTAAATATAGATAAATATTTCAAATATTGTTAAAATTAAGAAACTCGATAATTCGTAATGGGGAGGGTAAAAATTGAGTGTCAACACATATAATGCTCAATCATACTCAAATTACTCAACTCATGTACTCAACCTCAACCTCTACCTCGTTGTTATGCATATGATTCCACAAATCGTGCAATGTAGGACTCATGTAGCTAAGTGTAAAATACATGTGCAAATCTCATATCAATACTCACATAATATAGCAAATTTTCTTATGTAAATAAATGGGACCTCATGATGAATACAAGGATATAGTATCAAAATAGGAGAAATTTCTCAAAAAAAAAATCTCAACTCCTTTCAAATCTTAACTCAAGATAATGGAAAAGGCATATGGGGAAAGGAAACCATACTTCGATAAGCCTTACATACCTGGGAGTTGAAGAAACAATGGAAACTCGACCAACTCTTGCTCTTGGATTGCAAAACCCTAGCTCTTTTCTTCTCTCCTCTTTGTTCTCAAGAAAACCAAGTGTGGAATGAGGAATGAATGGACTTAGGATTCATTTCAAGGCTTTATACAAGCCTAAAAGCGTGAAGGATTTAATGGAAAAGGGACCAAAATGGAAAAACATGGCACTCTTAAAATTTGCTGACAGAGCCTACGAGACCCCACTTATAGCTCATAGTCCTCACTACGGGTCATAGCTGCTCCTTATAGAATAGGACTTTCAAAATCCTGAATCATTGGAAGCCTATAAGAAACCCTCTGTTATGAGTTGTAGTCCACACTAGAGTTGTAGCTGGCCTCTCGTAGTAGCAAGGGCCTTGAAACATGAAATACTGGAACCCACCCACTACAAGTCATAGTCCTCTTTATGGGCCATAATCTCACCTCGTATCTGAAGGATCCTAAAATTCCAAGTTGCTGAAATTCTCTACGAGACCCCTCTATATTAGTCGTAATCCCCTTCTACGACTCATAGTGACCCTCGTACGTTTGATCCTTCAGTTTTTTCTGAGATTTTTCTCATCATCATCTCAACATGATTTGCACTATCACTCCCAATTAGATAGAAAGAATTAGGGACGTTACCATAAAAGTCCCACATTGGTGGTTAATGAGATGAGTGGACTCCTATTAAGGCTTTGGCAATCCTTCTCCCTTTGAGCTAACATTTGTGGTGTGAGTTAGGCCCAAAGCCTAATTTTACAACCATTCTCTTCTTACTGCCAGAAAAATCAACATTTGCACCTCTTCTGTTTTCCTATTCGTATGGAAATAAAAGCACTTCATATATCCATAAAAAGATTGTCTTGAAAAGTGTAAATATTTTTTCCCTTAATCTATTCTTGAATTCCTTAGTGTTGGAATCAGTTCAACATTTCTTCCTCTATATAATTTTCTTTAGCTGGATCTCTCCTCTGTTTCCATTTGATGTCCAGAGGACAAAGAAGAACCGTGAAATGGGAAAAGAACGATGGCCCAATGCTTAAAGACTTTTCTTATATTTCATTAAAATTCTCACAAAAATTCTGTCAAGGTTGCACATTTTGATTAAAAAAATTCCTTATTTCAGAGTGCTACACTAAGGAAATTATTTATAGACCCCTCAATTCATGTTTAAGCAAATATCTAAATGTCACGACCCAAAAATAAATGTGATGACACTCGTCTTATCCAACCAAGACAAGTCAACCTAAACCCAATTATGAAGATAAAGTACGAAACTAAAATGAGGTCAAAAGATTATTAGCGGTCTATGATACTCATAACTAAGCCAACTTAATTAAAATTCCTAAAATCTGGTTGTCACGTGCACAAGTCTCTTAGTATATTACAATAGATTCAAAAGTAAACACAAGTCTAAAATGATATTGTCCCTAAAGTAGAACAAAAATCATAAATAGGAGTGAGAAGTTTCTTGGGATGACAAACAACTACCTTACACAATCTCCACAAGAAGCCTCAAACAAAGAAGAATAGAGGGTATCACGAAGATACAGGCTCATAACCTAAAAAACTATAGTAGCAAGGGGTGAGTACCAAAAATAGTACCCAACAAGTGAAATATAAACACAGAATCAAGTAAGAATACGAGTACTTCTAACACCCCAACCGAACCTCCATAACTACAACCTGCATAAAAACTTGCCAAACCGAAAAATTTACAATTTTACATATCGTATATCCCAATAATATTACACCAACAATTATAGAACAACAGCATGAGGGATTAAGTGCATCCATCATAAGTTTCACAAAAGACACTCACCAATTCATAGATGATAAAGATGTACAATGTAATACAATACAATAATGTTAGGTATAATGATGCATGTCTAGCCTAGTGATACACATCCACTGTCTCTCAGTCTGAGACACATGGGAGAGTTTTAGTCTATGTATCCATCGAGGCGTGCGACACAGCCCTCAAATCATAGTATCTGTTGCGGCGTACCACACGACCCTCAAAATATAGTATCCGTCGCGACGTGCGACATGTTCCTCAAAATATAGTATCTATTGTGGTGTGTGACATATCCCTTAAGATGGTACATCCTCTTTAATTCTTATTATTTTGAATTCACATAACACTTGTCACAAAAGTCAATACAGATAGACATGTTTACACAATAATGAGGAAATGACAAACTTTAATATGATGCACAATTCACAACAACATGGTCTTGGTACAATATCAACACTAACTTAATATTCAAAATCATTCTCAACACACAACACAAGGAAGCATGAGATTGTATATATTTAACAAAGGTTGAGAAATTCACTTACCTTAACTGAATCACGATCAATCAAACACTTGAGCCTTTTCCTTTCGAATAGAATCCGTAGAACAATAATCTAGTCAAATATATTATCACAATAAGATTTCAAAACTAAGAATACCCCTATTACTATACGTCTAGCCTAGACCCAAAAATTAACCAATTCCATAGTCAATTTCCAAAATTACACTCCTAGGATTAAGTCTCAATTTCTCTACATAACATAACCTAATGATAGTTTATGTAATATAATACAACTATAATTTAATTGCTTATTTCTATATAACAAAATAAAACAACAGTAGCAAATCACACAATTAAGGCTTAAGTACGCAATTCACTAACTAAATGATGTCCTATTATTTACTAGTTTAGCGTACATGCTTTGCACGTGTGTGTCACATCAATATTATTAAATTGAATACTATAAATATTTGAAAATTCTTAATATTGTCATAAGAAAATATATTTTTTAAAATTATTCATCAAATATTCAGAATCCACATTGAAGTCCAACTAATTCTAATTCAAACTTAACATACCTCATTCGAAAATAGTGCTCTATATCAAGATTTTTTTCATACTTAGCCCACACAAGTCTAAGTAAATAGAAAAATAATAGATGACCATAAACATACATTTAATTTAAATATAATGTAAAAGGTATATTTTATGGATAATAATTTGTATAGTTCTATTTGTTTTGTTTGGGATCAAAATAATCATATTTTGTTTAAAAAGGTAAATTTGAAAAATTATATTTCATTAAATATTTTTTGAAGTACACTTTTTTCACGATTCTTTAAAAACTATTTCCAAATAAAATAATTAAAAAAATTGACACTTTGATTTTTCAAATATATGAGGATAAAAATATTAGTCTTTCAACTTCTTTGAGAGTAATAGTACTTTGAATTAATAAATTGTTATTCAAATAATAAAGGAAAAAATCTCGAAGTGATTTATCCTATTGTACTTGAGAGTTAAAAAAACAAAACTTTAGATTCTCTTATTATTACAAATAATTTGAAGAGTATTATTCACCTCCATAAATGATCGAATAGTTGATTTTTGGTTGATCAACCTAGACGAAAAAAATTTGCAAATAAAGATCAATCAATCATGAACTATTGAAAATTTAGATAACTTTTCTAAGTGAAAGAAAAAAGATAACAAAACTAACCAGCGCAACCTTTTATCAACCACGTCTTTGTTGAGATGCCTAAAATCTCCTTATTATTTTTAATTTTACTATATATTTGTTAACTCCTTAATTATTAAATCTATCTACCATCGCATGCTCTATATTTTTCTCTTACCATATACTTTAGGATTCCTTAAGTTTAAATATTATAAGAAAATGAAATAATAGTTTGAGAAGAAAATTGTAAATGACAATATTGTTTGTTACATTGTATTATGAGTGTATCACGTTAATTAATAACAAATATATATTTATACATAAAAATAATTAGCAAATTAGTGTGTCTGCATATTATTAAGTGTAAAACCTTTTTTGACCCAAAAAAAGTATAAAACTTTTAAAAATTAAGTTTAACAAAAATGATTGTGGTAAAACGAAAACTAACAACTTGAAGTTGCATTGAAATAAAATTGAAAGTCATCTGCCAAGAATCTTTATTATACTTAATATATAAATATTGACATACTTAACTCAGATTTAACTATGCCATGTAACAATTAATGTTATTTTCTTTAAACTCAAAAAGTGAAAAAGAAAGGGCAAGATATGAAACAAAGAAAGTGAGCTTATAATATAAGTAAACTTGAGAATGAAATTAAAGTTTGGGAAAAAGCATAAAAAAAGAAGATGCAAGCCGAATTATTGATTGTTGAATGATTGATGAATCAATAGTTGAAATTGAAGTGTTTTTATAGAAGTAGAGTTATAAATCTAAAAGGAAAGAAAATAATATTTTATATATTTAGGACAAAACTTTTTATCATATAATTAGGATTCAAGATGAAATTAGAAGAACTTTTATTAAAATAGTAGAATCATGAAGGAAAAAGGGGAAAAAATTGACAAACCAATTAAATATAGGAAATAAAAGTTGAAAAAAATTTCCTTTTTTAAAAAAAGGGGAGAACGTATTGATAAGTTTTTCCCTTCTTTCTATTTTTATTTATATATTTTGTAAATTTAATTGGGTGAATTATTGTATTGGTAAGTATACCAAAAGAGTTGGGTGTCCTTCGAATTTTTGCATAATGACACAAATACTCTAGTTTGGCTTAAAAAGTTCATCATATACAACTTATTTTTTAGTTTGAAAAAAGAAAAAACTTTTTGGTAATTATTATTTCAGAGTTTCCATTAATGCGTTTTTCCCTTTTCTATTTTAGTTGAAAAGGAATTTTTTGTTTAGGGATTTAACTATAAAATTTATTTTTAGTTGAGAAAATATTCTGTGTAGGGATTTCACTATAATAAGAAATATTCTCCATTTAATTTTTATTACATTTGATATTATTAAATTAATAATAATAAATAGTTTTTAAAAGATGGTGAAAAAAATAATTTTCTCTAAAGGGGAGTAGGGCAAAATGTTCAATAAATATTTTAAAGGCTTTCACGCTTTTAATATAGTATAGATATAGATATAGATATAGATATAGATATAGATATAGATTGAGTAGTTCTTATATGCTCAAACTTATAGCATGTCAAGTTGTTTCAAGTGATTGGTCATCCAACTTGTGTTGAGTTACCCACTTCAGAAGTGGATAGTGATAACAAATTCGCGAATTGAACCAGATTTGGGCGGATTAAAGATAGATTGAGCTAAAAATGGATTTGGATTGAGAGTTGGTATGGCATGGGAGAATTCTCAAATATAAATTATATTTTGAGGTTACGTCCAATGTTTTTTTCTTAAATTTTATCGAATGTAGGTGAATCGATTATGAATGCCATCTGATTTCACAAATTATAGGTAAATAGCATACTTGTATAAATCAAAAAAAAATTGTTCATCGAGATGAAGAGCCTCCATGTATCGTATAGCAGCGGCCTCAAAAATCAACACCTTCATGCCATGACAGCCTCGTGGACCATAAGAATGTTTAATAGTTCTGACTAAAGTGTAAGAGCTGAAATACTCACGCAGTTCCTGATTTCCCATTCCAATCCAGTTTTCATTGTCATCTGTCTCAAGTATTTTGTTTATAATAATCACCATTGGTGGCCATAATATTACCTTTTCTTCAGATTCAATACCATCCCATTATCCATACACCACACTTGTAGGAGGGGCAAAAGTTCCCCTCAGACGCAGCTCCTCCTCTAAAAGTTGAGCAAGCTCTCTGTGTAATTTAATCCTTTATCCACCTTTTGTTTTTGTGTGGGAAACCAATGCTTGCTACCTTGTATACCACACAATTGCACCTGGACCACCTTTGCAGACAGGGTAGTGCCACTGTCATTCAGGATCATTATAGTAATATCCAACTTGTCAAGACTTTCAAAAAATTTCTTGAAGCATTGATTTTTCTTGCGCTCGTCATAACTCTTTTCTTTCATATCAAAGTCGTCGCCACTCAGACATCCATCTACATCACTGTCATCATCAGACAGATCCAATTCATTTTCCTCCCCATTAGATTCACATGCCATATCATCATCAAAAATGGGGGAATTGGATGATCCAACATTTTTATGCAATCCCAATTTCTCAATAACATCTGGATAACCCCAAGATTTTGAAATGGGATTTTGAGGAATCCATTGCTTCTTTCAAGCACTGCTACTTTTGTCATTGTTCTGGGACTTCCTAGCACACATAACCCCAAATGTTTTGGAGATATATTTCTTCTTTGCTGGTTCATTACAAGGCTTAACAACTCCTTTCTTGCTGCTAGAACTCATATTTGAATGAGATAACTAAGTTGGGACAACTCTTTTTCACCTAATTAAATTTACACTAGTTTCACCGCACATGGGTCATACGTGTATGCCTTGTTTGAAAATACAAATTATTGAATACTATTTAGCGTCAATGTAATGACTCGGACCTAGGGTCTAGGAGTGACATGGGGAATGGGAATCCAAGAGTCCCCAAACAAGCCTCAAAATATCCGTATTCACATCATCAGTTCATAAGCGCATAATAAAATAGTAGTCATATAGTTCTAAGGGACAAGAAAGTAGGGCTCACGCTATGGAGATGTTACAAGGGTAGGGATTAGTAGATCCACATAGCATATAACACATAATAACTAAGGGGCAGGTAAGTATGTCTCACTCAGTGGGAATAGATCAGGACTTAGTACTTTCCACATTTCCACATCATATCATAACAAACATCATAATATGCATATTCAAATCTCCAAATAGCAAAACATAACATATATCCGCACAAGAGTCTACATGTTGCCCAACAATGCCTCTAAGTGATAGAATAGGACAGGGGCCAAGATATGTCCCGAGCTCACCCTCAAAGTAAATATAACATAAGCGATAGCATCAATATAGGTAGATGGCTAATGGCTTTTCCTTGGATGATAAGACTCACCACAACAACTTTCACAAATTCGACTAGTTATCAAAAGGTGGATAGGTATAGTCTCCGACCCCTACATAGTTAGATTATGTCGACAAAAAGTATGTGTTAGTACGTTTGAATATACTATGTATGCGGGCATGCAATATGCATGAAGTTATTGAACCGCATTCAATGTTAGATGACAAGGGCACATAAATGGAAAGAAGTATATAAGCAAGAAGAGTCATATACCAATATGCTGTGTAAACCCATGACACATGCAATGCCATAATGCATATCATATAGGATATGTGACCATAACTGACATCTCAAACCCATGTGAGCTATTACATAAATTTGCCCGATAAAAGCCTTTCATCAGGTGAGAGAAGATTTCTTGCAAAAGGTAATCTACACCACACCTCATAATCCGGTTATTTCAGTGTGATGGCCATCTTTCTTACAACCTGGTCATTTTGGAAGTATTTCCATATCATATCTTATCATAATTGCAACCATACCTTATGACCTGGTCATTTCAGTACTGGTTACCATGTACATATGCTGACACATAGTTTAAGAGAAAGGAAGAGGACACTTGGGGATAGCCGTGATGCCTCCAACCCTATTTAGTGCTAAGTCATCAACCTACAAGAATACATATATACATATACTTTCTTTCAAAAGAGGCATAAGTTCTTTCAAATCATCTCAATGTATGCAATGGCTTAAAGCCAAACATTCTTTATAATCATGCATACTGAGGCTCAAAAGCCAAATCATACTTCAATTCATACTTTCATGGATAGAAATAGCTCATTCACTTATATACAAGATGGTGTAAACACTCGGAGTTGATCAAAGAGCCATATCATAAACATTATTTGATCACATTGGTGTCATAACCATACTTTTTATCAAAACACATTCATAAACATATGTGGGCTTAACCTACTAGATAATCTTTATCAAAACCAATGTTCATATATGCATATGCCATGAATGATGTGAGAATAACATGGGCAGTAGAGATTCAAACTTAAATCAACAATAACTTTTGAAATTCAAGTAATTAACCCATAAGTAAATCCACATTTAAATCACAATTTATATTACCTATCTTTGAATCAATCTTTAAAGGGACAATGCATATTCAAGTCATCATAACACCAATACAATTCAACATATTAGGGATTAAATCACTTTAAAAATAATAATTAAACAAAGCCTATATCTCAATTGAATCAAATAAACTATAATCTAGAAGACCATGTTTAAAGTAAGCTCAATTTCATAAAATCAATAGTAAAAGAGTTTGGGATCTTCATAGTTGAAAGGTACTATGAATCCATCCTACATACCTTAGTTAACTAAGAAGAATAAAGAAAAAATTGATTGAAGAAGAAGGTCTTTTCTTAAGCTCCGAGCTAATCTCCAATGACTTACTTGAGAGAAGTTTTTAGATGAGTGAGTATGGATAATTTTAAGTGTATAAATTGAATTTGAATGAGAATAGAAGAGTATAGGTCTTTTAAGAAGTTTAGGATAGGTTAGAAAGTCATAACCAACCCTTAGGAATAACTAAAATTACAAGAAATCCATTAATGAAATGAGTATCAAAAAGTGCTAGGGCTCCCGTAATGAAGCAACATGGGCTGTGTAGGGCCACATGGACCGTGTGCCTATCCGTGTGGCTCCAAATAGAAATATTTTTCACAAAAAAAGTTCTGAGATGGTGATTCCATATTTAGAAAATTTCTGGACCAACACCCATAGGGAAACCACATGACTCGTGAAGGGGTCACATAACCCGTGTGAGGTTCATGTGTGAAGAGCCTTGGCCAAAATGTGGTTTTCAAGGCCAAGGCTCCTCTCATGAGCCACTACACGATGGTGAAGTGTCACATGAGCCGTGTGGGATTCATATGGTGAATGCCTTGGTCTTGAACTCCAACTTAAGGCCAACACTCTACAAACAAGGCAATGGCCACCTAAAAGGCTACTCCACATGGCTAGTGATGAGTAACATGACCTGTGGAGGTGCCCCTGTGGTGTCACCTTAGTAAAAACCTTTCTGGAATCAAATTTCCATGCACTATTAAGGCCATATAAAGTCTGGGTCCTTACAATCAACATTGCATAACTAAATTTACATGAAAGAATATTATTAATCCTTCTATGAATGTTGAATGTGGATGATCCTAACATTACTTATTTTCCCGAACCTATAAAGATGACCAGTAATAATTGTATTCACGATACATGTGTTGCATGTGTATATAGAGTCTGAAAATGCATATTCTTGTAAAATAATAGTAATATTTTTATAACAACATTCAATGTTTCAAATAAAAATAAATCTTTTTAAAAAAATAATCATAGGAAAAGTTTGAATAAACAATTTAACATGGAAGAATATAGTAAATCTTATTAATGTTGATTCATAAATTACATTTTATTGTCAAATAGTATCATAGTTTTGAATAACTATTATTACACAAAAGAATATGTAAGGAACTGGACTTTGTACGACCTCAATGGAGCTTGGAATTTCGTTCCGAAAAGTTTTGGACCAAGTGATGCTCCATGTAATCCTTCACGGTCTATGTGAGGCCTTATGAATCATGTGGAGCCTCCTTGGAGTGGACCTTGGCCTTGTGTGGGTGTGAGAGACTTAATATGGAGTTTGAGACCAAGGCATATCACGCTTAGACCCCACACGAGCCATGTGAAGCCACACTTACTGTGTGGAGGGCCGTGTGGTAGCCTTGGGCTTGAGACTCCATAGTTTTGAGCCTAAGGTATGTGGTGTGGCCCCTTTCATGGACCGTTTGGTGTTTCACGGTCCGTGAGGTCCACCATATAGGTGCTGGAGTGGGAAAATTTCCAAGTATTGTATCACCCTCTCTAAACCTTATCATGAGGAATTTTCTAAGTGAAGTGGTATGGAGGACTATACGGTCCATATAGAGTGGTAAGGACGATGAAGTCAACCATATGGACGCCTACGTTGAATTTCTCTAAGTATGAAATCTTTAAGTTCAAGCTAAGTTCAATTTCAATACCTCAATTCAATCTTATTTATGTTGTTTAGGGCCATCATGGGTCTCCTACATCAAGTCAAGTTCAAAGAAATTCCATTGGCTAAGCTTTTCACAAGAATAGATAGAAGAGTCAACTTTAAAGGGTCATGTCTCTTAGATAAAAATTAACTGGGTTACCCGCGACCTATTAAATAGAAGCTCTTTGAATCAGCTTTCCAATACATCTAGTTTCACCTCATTTGGAGTTCGGATTAAGAAGTTATGCCCATTTACATAAAGCCCATCTATCTAATATTTTCTGAAATTTGCCAAAGTGAGGTCTCATAGGAGGGTTTAACGGTCCGTGAAACCTTGTACGGACTGTGAGACCTCCTCATGGGACCCCTAGCAAGAAGTGCTATTTTTCTCATTAATGGTTTTTTTTGTAATTGTGGCTTCTCCTAAGGGTCTTTTTTGACTTCCTATGCTATCGTAAGACCTCCAAATGACCTAAAGTCTATTCCTCTCATTCAAATTCATTCCTCACATTTAAAATTCTCTCAGGTCACTCTTAAGAACTCTCTCAAAGGACTCTTGTGAATCTAAGCTTGGAAATCAAGGAGAGACTTATTTTTCTTCAAATTTCTGCTTGAATCTTCTTCATTAGCTAAGGTGTGTGGGCTTGATTCTTGGTCCCTTTCAACCAAGAAGACCCAAACTCTTTTCAAGTAATTTTCATTAATTTTGGCTTACTTTAAATATGAGTTTTCAATATTATTGTTTATTAAATTCAATTGAAGTATCGACTATGCTTGTTTGATTATTATAAGTTGATTTAAGCCCTAATATGATGAAATGCATTGAAGTTATGAAGTTATGAAAGTGCATGTCCCCTTTAAAGCTTAATTGTGCACAGGTAATTTATATTATGATTTAAATGTGAATTTTACTTATGTTTTAACTAGAATTTCATTATGTATTGTTGATTCTCATCTCTAGGACATGACTGGCACCTGATTGGGGCACCCAAACAGAATTTCCAAACCAAACTCAAATAATAGCTACTATTCTATCTATAGAAATTTTGGCAGAGTTTCCTCTGTTTTACTGACTAGCCACCTGAAATCAGAAAACTCCAACAGATAGAACAGACAGATCATGTACATATCCATATAAGTGCGGGTCGACAAGGTCATCGCTATGGTCAAGCCGCCCAACAAACACAACATACAAACATAGTATCCAAACAAACTGATATGTCCCCCAAGCTCAACATACGAATATAATATACAAATGAACCAACATAACCCATACTCACAGGAGTCCACAGACCTCTATACAAACATACTGACAAAATAGATGGGACAGGGCCCCGTCATACCCAAAAGTGAATATAGTCCAAAGTGATCAAAACAGCAAATGTACCAAAAGTAGCTCCGAAGCAAGGGAGCTTGTCAGACTGCAAACGGAGGTCCTAAGCTGGAGGCCCTCTACCCTGTACGTCTGAACCTGTGGGCATGAAATGCAGCCCCCAAAGAAAGGGAGTCAGTAACGAAATAGGTACCAAATATGTAAAGAAGAAAGTACAAACTGCAAACAAGAATAATAATCCGATC
>DF367913.1:1440-18327 GCA_000787875.1 Solanum virginianum | reverse complement strand
CATTTGAGTTGTTACTTCATATACAGTATTTCCTGCCTTACATACTCAGTAAATTATCTCGTACTAACGTCACTTACGAGGACCTGCATTTCATGTTGCAGGTGCAGGTGCTAGTAGATCTCTTCAGTAACAGTACAGGACATCCAGCTGTTATTACCAAGCTCCAGGTTGCTTCAGAGCTTTGTGTGTCTAGAGTTGTATTTATGTATTGTATAACTGGGCGAGGCAGGGCTTGTCTCGACCCTTATCATATGTTATTCCTTATCTAGAGGCTTTGTGGACTATATAAATTAAAGTATGGTCATGTGTTGTACTTTAGACAATGAGGCCCCAACAACTTAGTCATATGCATTTCATTTTAGGCTTGTTATTTCTGTTTTCTCTCTAAAAGGCATGTTGAATGTAGAAATCCCCTATAATGTGTATAGATAAAGCATAGATATAGGTTGGTTCTCTCAGCCTTATTGGCAATGGGTGCCGGTCCGCCTTAATGGGATTTGAGGCGTGACAGTCTGTGTCTTACTATAATGTCTATATAGATTAAGTCTGTTCCTTGAGGACAAGCAACAGATTTATGTTGAGGGTGTTGATGCGCCGCTAAAATACAATACTTTTGATGCTTAAAACTTGGACTTTTGTGTGTTCTCAATTCAATGTTAATAGGTCTTATGCCTTTTTGTGTTTATTTTTGCATGATTACAGGTTGGCCATGATTTTGGGAAAAGTTATAGAAGTTGTTGCAGTTTTGCTGTTATACGAGATACCTTATGGGCCGTAGGGAGGTTTCATAAGGAATTTTAGTGAGGGGCCAATTTTCTAAAGTAATTCTATGATCATGCAAATGAGTCATAGATTAGTTTATGAGTCGTAAAGTGAAAGTCTAGTTTTTCCAGCAACAATATATGAGACCCCGATTACGGGCCATAAACTTCAATACGAGCCATAAAAAGCTTTCGTGAGGTGTTCCGACCAGTTCTCCTAAGTCATTTAGGATTTGAATTTTAATTATTATAAATAGGTCTTTTAGGTTATTTTTCATAAGTTCTCGTTAGTTTTAACAAGTTTTAGCCTCGTACTTAGAGTACTTAATATTTTGAGAGAGAAAATTGCAAGAGTCTTCAGAACACTTGTGATTGAATTTGATCTTAAAGCTTGTGATTCATGTTGACATTAGATTGCTTGTTCTTAACTCTATTGTGTAAGTATTTAATAATGTCTTCTCAACTCATAATTTCTTTATCTACACATAGCATGAGTAGCTAAATCCTCAACGAGGGTTATGAGAACCATGAAGAACTAACAAAGTAAAATCGGATAATTCATAATTCTTGGAAGGTGTATATACATGTATTAATTAACTCTTTGTTTTGCATGTTTTCTAGTGGTGGACAATATTAGAACTCGCTTAGTGTTACTGACTGGACCAAGGTAATAATAAAAATGAAAAATGATTAATTAATAGCATTTGATTGATGTGTTCTCGTGTAATCAACCAAACTAGGCTAAGGGAGGTTGTACTGGGACTAATAGGTAATGGTTAATAATGCACACTAAGGAGATGGGCCCAGTCACGTAGTGAAATTCACCTATCACTTTTTACCAAAGGGCTTGGTGAAATTAAATTACCATCTTGCATGCTATACACTAGACAAAAAATAAGTTATCTAGTAATACTGAGATGGGGAAACATGGGGAACACAATACCCTAGGTTCTCTCCATTATTGACTTTTCACTCATAATAGTTAGTTAGTTTACTTTTCTTATTGATTATTGTAACCCCCCCCCCTTTGGTGTAAGTTGGTTAATTACTTAAATTGTATATCAGCGAATTTTCTTGAGTCTACGTATTCTCAGTGGGATCGACCCTAACCTTGGTTAGGTTCTATATCTTGACATCTACTGGTTTATCCTTTAAAAAGAAGGTGTAATCACTGGGGCACCCCACGGAGACCGACTAGGGTGGATAAAACCCTTATCCAATAGATCCCTCAATTGCTCTTTCAACTTTTTCAATTTTGTGGGGGCCATCCTATATAAGGGATTGATATGGGATGAGTATCGGGTAGAAGATCTATACAAAAATTAATCTTTCTTTCAGGAGGGCCACCCGGTAACCATCAGGAAAGACATTAGGGAATTTACTTACAATAGGGACCAACTTAAGAGAGAGAACATTGGAAGAGATGTCTTTGACCCTCACCAAGTGGTAGATACATCCCTTGGAAATAATCATATGGGCCTTGACAAAAGAAATGAATTAACCCTTACACGAAGACTTACTACCCACCCATTCAAGAATTGGCTCATTAGGGAATTGGAATTTGACCCTACGAATTCTATAATCAATGGAGGCATAAGAAGCATGTAACTAATCCATCCCTAATATTACATCGAAGTCTACTATGGAGAGCTCAATAGATCACATGGGATTATGTTATGCCGAATAGAAATAGGACAACCCTTATAGACTTTTTGAGCGCTGATAGATTCACCCGTTTACTTACCCTGTAAGGCTTATGGAAGACTTCAGGATATGCACGAAACTTATATGCAAAAATTGGGAAGGCTCATGGAGGACTTCAGGACATGCATGAAACTTATGTGCAAAGAATAGGTTTATAAATTGGTAAAGAAGAGCTAAAGCCCAAGAAGGATGAATTGTCCAAATGATATAGTTATTTGGTGGTCCAAATTCAAGTCAAAAATGAAGAATTTTAGGGTTAAAGTTCATGCAAATAAGGCCAAGAAGAGTCCAAGAATCAGCCACAACAAAGGTTTCTTTCCACCCAAGTTTGCAAAGAAGACTAGTCAAACTTTCTAAACTTGTCAAGATTCTTTTCCTAGTTGGGTTTTACCTTATTTCCTTTTTTATATATAAGTTATTAATGTTTTCCTGGTTCTATTTAAGGAATCCAAGTACCATTTAATGCTTTCCTAGAACTACTAGGTCTATTCCTAATTAAGATAACTTTATTTCCTTTCTAGAGTACGATTTACCTTATAATTTTCTTTCTAGGTTTTTGATACTCCTTGGGCCTAACCTAAGGAATCTTGGACATCCAAGGACCCTATAATATATATAGGAGTCTTTTTTCTTTCCCTAAAGACAATTAGATTGATATTAATAATATTTGAGAGAGTCCTATTGAACCTTTGTAATTTGTTCTTTGAGAATTTATCTTTAAACCTTTACTAGTTCATAGTTTGAGGTATAAAGTACTTTCTTCTTATCACATCTTAGTCCTATAGAACCTTTGTAATTTGTTCTTTGAGAATTTATCTTTAAACCTTTACTAGTTCATAGTTTGAGGTATAAAGTACTTTCTTCTTATCACATCTTTGATTTCTTTTTGGTATTCTTTAGAAGGTGATTAGTTTACATACTAATTATTGTCTTTAGTTACTCATAAAGCGGTCAAGATCCAAATCTAACGTGTGATTCATTTTCTCAAGTAAAGGTGTTAGATTTCTTCCATAAATCTATACATTGTTGCTTAGATCTTTTCAAGGCCTTAGAATATTAATTTATTGGAAATTCTTGGATCTTCCCTTTGAATTTCCCATATCTTTAATTAGTTTTTATCTTTCCTTTTTTGTTGTTGTTTTCGCATTCTAGTATTCACTCCATCTTAGTATTGTTTCTAACCTCGACCCTATCAAAAAGTGCATATTTATCTGAATCATAAACTCATAATTATCGAGTAGAATTAGACCAGAGCTTGCAATTAGGAGGGAGAATAATGTTGTACTACCCAATAATGTTAGACCCCAAGTTAGAAGAAATGTACCCCATGCCCCTTTTGTAAATCTTGAATATGATAATGATGATTTTGATGGTGAACTTAATCTAGAAAGAAGAGATAGGAGGGGACAAAGAGGTAGAGTGGAAGATGATAATATAATTAGTATAAAAATGAAGATTCCATCTTTCAAGGGGACAAAGGACCCATACTTGTACCTTGATTGGGAGAAATGAGTTAAAGCTATCTTTGATTGGCATAACTACTCTGAGGGTAAGAAAGTTAAATGTGTTGTTGTTGAGTTTTCTAATTATGCTGCTTCTTGGTGGATAAAGCTTGTTAGGGACAGAGTGCAAGATGAGCTACAACCTATTGCCACCTGGGCAGTTAGATGAGTTAGTTGATTTGTTTGTTAAAGTAGAAAAACAAATCAAGAAAAGGTAGCAACCTAACTCATGGAGAAATTGGCCTAACCCCATCTCTAAGAAGCCATGGTCATATCAAGAGGGAAAAGTGTCTTCTAAAACCTCAAGAAGACAGAGGTAAAGGTAAAGTTGATGAGGGAGGTAAAACCTTCAATCCCAGATCTTCTAAACCTTCTAGTTCTATTCAATGTCATAAATGTCATAGGAGGGGTCATATGATGCATGACTGTCCAAGTAGAAGAAATATCCTATTTAGAGAGAATGGAGAATATGAGAGTGAAAAAAGTGAGGAGGAAGAAGAAGAGAGAGGAGGTGTAAGTGAGAAAGATGATTTAGAACTGCCCATGATTAGTAAGGAGAATTATGGCTATTAATTTGGGTAGTAGTGATGAAGGACAGAGGGAGAATTTGTTCCATACTAGATGTGGAATAAAGGGGAGGACTTATTCTATGATTATTGATGGGGGAAGTTGTCCAAATGTGGCGAGTTCATATTTGGTAGGTAAGCTAGGAATTGCATGCACGAAACACTCTACCCCACATAGGGTCTATTGCTTGAATGATAGTGGAAAGGTAAAAGTAAACAAACAATGCATGATTTCATTCAATGTTGATAGGTATGAAGATGAAATTCTTTGTGATGTAGTTCCAATGCAAGCATGTCATGTTTTACTTGGCTGACCTTGGCAATATGATAGGAATACTACTCATCATGGGAGAAAGAATAGGTACAGTCTTCTGCATAATAGTAAGAAATTTACTCTTGCACCATTATCCCCTTCCCAAGTGTTTGAAGATCAGAAACGATTGAGAGAAACAATGGGAAAGCAAAAGGGAGAGATAAAAAGGGAGCTTGAGGGAAAAGAAAAGGGCCAAGAGATAGAAAAAAAAGAGATGGCTGAGAAAAAGAGAGAGAGGGCAGCAAACTAAGTAAAGAGGTAAAAGAGGTTTTGAGTGAAAAAATAAAAATTTTTTGTGAGAGGAAAGATGCTAAGGAAAGAAGAAAAAATAAAAAGTTTTGGTGAGAGGAAAGAGGCTAAGGAAAAGAAAAAAGAGAGTCTTTATGTAAAAGCCAAAGAGTGTTTGAATGCTAGAAAAGAGTGGTTGCCCATAGTACTACTTACTTACAAAGAAGTGTTGATTAACTTTGCAAAACTAACTTCTTCTTTGCCAAAAAGTGTTTCTTCTCTTTTGCAGAGTTTTGAAGATGTTTTCCTAATGATACTTCAAAGGGGTTGCCACCTTTGTTTGTTCCTGGGTCTCAACTACCTAATAGGCCTGCCTATAGGTGTAGTCCTGAATAGACCAAGGAATTACAAAGACAAGTTGAAGAATTACTCAAAAAGGGTTTTGTTCGAGAGAGCATGAGTCCATGTTTTGTTCCTGTCCTATTGGTACCCAAAAAGGATGGAAAATAGAGGATGTGTGTGGATTATAGAGCCATCAACAAGATAACAGTAAAGTATCGCCATCCTATCCCTCATCTTGATGATGTGCTAGATCAACTATATGAATCCAAAATCTTTTCTAAAATTGATCTTAAAAGTGGTTACCATCATATTCGTATGAATCCTGAAGATGAATGGAAAACTGCTTTTAAGATCAAATATGGACTTTATGAGTGGTTAGTTATGCCTTTTTGCTTAACAAATGCACCCAACACATTTATGAGACTAATGAATCATGTTTTTAAAGATTTTCATGGAAATTTTGTTGCCTTTTTGCTTAACAAATGCCCCCAACACATTTATGAGACTAATGAATCATGTTTTTAAAGATTTTCATGGAAATTTTGTTGTGGTGTATTTTGATGACTTCTTGATCTTTTCTCAAAATCTAGATGAAAACTTAGAGCACCTAAAACAAGTTTTTGAAGTCCTTAGATATCAACACTTATTTGCTAATCTCAAAAAGTGTACTTTATGTGTGGATTGTGTAGTTTTCTTAGGTTTTTTGGTCAGTTTTAAAGGAGTTGAAGTAGATGGTGATAAAATCAAAGTAATTAAAGAATGGCCTAGACCTAATAGTGTAAATGAAGTTAGGAGTTTTCATGGACTTGCTAGTTTTTATAGGAGGTTTGTGAGGGACTTTAGCACCATTGCTTCTCCTTTTAACGAAAGTTATTAAGAAGGATAAGATTTTTTCATGGGGAAAGGAACAAGATGATGCATTTAACTTGCTGAAAGAAAATTTGTGTTTTATTGCTCTTTTGCTATTACCTGATTTTTCTAAGTCTTTTGAAGTTGAGTGTGATGTCTCTGGTAAGGGCATAAACAAACAAGGAAAGGAGAATGTGGTTGTTGATGCGCTCTCAAGAAGGTATATATTGATATCTACTCTTACTTCAAGGTTGTTGGGTTTTATCCAAATCAAGTTACTCTATGCTAATGATTGTGATTTTGGTAAATTTTTGATGAATGTAAGTTGGGCCCTTTTGAGAAATTTAATCTTCAAGATAAATTTCTATTTAAGAAAAATAAGTTGTGTGTACCTAACTGCTCTTTGCATGAACTGTTTGTTAGGGAAGAACATGGTGGAGGGCTAATGGGATATTTTGGAGTGCCTAAAACTTTGAAAATACTTTTTGATCATTTTTATTGGCCTAGCATGAGAAAGGATGATGAAAAGGTGTGTTCGCATTGTCCTGAATGTAAACAAGTTAAGTCTACAACATTGCCGCATGGTCATTATTCTCATTTACCTGTTTCTAGTTCTCCTTGGATTGATATTTCTATGGACTTCATATTGGGGCTTCCAAGGACTAAATATGGTAAGGATAGTATATTTGTGGTAGTAGACAAATTTTCTAAAATGACTCATTTTACTCCATGTAAAAAGACTAATGATGCATCTATGTGGCTGACTTGTTTGTAAAAGAAGTGGTTAAATTGCATGGAATACCTCGAACTATTGTTACTGATAGGGATGCCATTATGTGGCTGACTTGTTTGTAAAAGAAGTGGTTAAATTGCATGAAATACCTAGAACTATTGTTACTGATAGGGATGCCATGTTTTTAAGTCACTTTTGGAGAATTCTTTGGGGAAAGTTAGGGACTAAATTGTTATTTTCCACATCTTGTCACCCACAAATTGATGGACAAACAAAAGTGGTTAATAGAACTTTGTGGAATATGTTGAGGCTGTTTTGAAAGGAAAGTTGACTTTTTGGGAAGATTACTTGCCTAATGTAGAATTTTCTTATAATAGGACCTTTTGTTCTTCTACTGGTACGACTCCTTTTGAAGTTGTATATGGATTCAACCCCTTTACCCCTCTTGATTTACTTCCTTTACCTACTAATGATTTTTCTAATCTTGATGGTAGAAAGAAGGCTGACATGATGAAGAAGATTCATCAATAAACAATACTTGCAATTGAAAAGAAAAATAAGGAAATTGCATTGCGAAGGAATAAAGGAAGAAAATGTGTTGTGTTTAAACCTGGGGACTTGGTTTGGGTGCATATAAGAAAGGAAAGATTTTGGATGAATTCTCTTGAAGAAGAGGGGAATGATAGCATCATACAAAGCTCTACTCTTTTGAAGGACAAGTATGAATTCCTTTAGAAGATCAAAGGAGGCCTATAACAAGATCTCAAACCAAGGAGTTTAATGATAAGCTCAATGGGCTTCAATTACAGATCCAAAGGTGTCTTGTTGGGGAAGAAGAGCTTAAAGCCCAAGAAGGATGAATTGTCTAAATGGTACAATTACTTGGTGGCCCAAATTCAAGTCCAAGATAAGAATTTTAGGGTTAAATTTCATGCAAATAAGGTCAAGAAGAGTCCAAGAATCAGCCATATTCTATTTAAGGTATCCTAGTACCATTTAATGCTTTTCTAGAACTACTAGGCCTATTCCTAATTAAGGTAACTTTATTTCCTTTCTAGAGTAGGATTTAACTTGTAATTTTCTTTCTTAGGTTTTCGATACTCCTTGGGCCTAACCTAAGGAGTCTTGGACATCCAAGGACCCTATAATATATATATATATATATATATATAGGAGTCTTTTTTTCTTTCATTAAAGACAATTAGATTGATATAAATAATATTTGAGAGAGTTCTAAATGCCCTCATATGGGAGTCTTTTTTCTTTCATTAAAAATAATTAGATTAATATTAATAATATTTGAGAGAGTTATATTGAACCTTTGTAACTTGTTCTTTGAGAATATATTTTTAAACCTTTACTAGTTCATAGTTTGAAGTATAAAGTACTTTCTTCTTATGATATCTTTGATTTCTTTTTGGTATTCTTTATAAGGTGATTAGTTTACATACTAATTATGGTCTTTAGTTACTCATAAAGCGATCAAGATCCGAATCTAACGTGTGATTTGTTTTCTTAAGTAAAGGCGTTAGATTTCTTCCATACATCTATACGTTTTGCTTAAATCTTGTCAAGGCCTTAGAATATCAATTTCTTGAAAATTTTTGGATCTTCCCTTTGAATTTTCCATATCTTTAATTAGTTTTTATCTTTCCTTTTTTGTTATTGTTTCCGCATTCTAGTATTCACTACATCTTAGTATTGTTTCTAACCTCGATCCTATCAAAAAGTGCAGATTTATCTGAATCATAAACTTGTAATATACCGATGACCATATCTGAGCCTTCCTCAACCTCTTGATGACCGTGAAGGGCATAGAACCCATTGGACCTTAGGGTGCCATGAGCTTCACCCATTTGTCCTTGGCGCCTTGTGCCTCTACTCCTACAATCCTTGGCATATGACCGAGCTTTCCACTGGTAAAGCAGCCATTGGACCCAACTAAGCATTCACCTTTATGAGTCCTTCCACACTTGGTCAATTAGGACTTTGGGGATTTGGGGCGACCCCTTTGTCCTTCTTAGAAGGAGTGTTAGTGGATCCTTACCTTATGCCACCTTGAGATTTTTAGCGAGCTCCTTTGATGAGAATAGTTTTCGCAACCAGCATGAGTCTACTTGGACTCCATTACCCTTTCTTGGAGTTTCTCCTCTTTGATTTGTTCGGCATACATCATTAGTCAAGAAATATCCATCTTTTTAACCAACATCGCCATCTTGCATTCCTTGGAGACCAACTCGGAGACACCCGAAATGAACTTGCTAGTGCGAGCCCTCAGATCCACAACCATGAACGGAGCATACTTGAGCAATTGGGTGAACTGGAGGGCATATTCCCTCACACTCGTACTCTTTTGCTTCAAGTTGATGAACTCTTAGACCTTTGCCTCCATAAGCTCAATGGGGAAGAATTGATCTAGGAAGGCACACACGAATTCCTCCCAACCAATGGGACCCACTTCTTGACCTCTCTCATCGGCCCACTACTCATACCAAACCTTGGAGACTCCCGTAAGCTGGTAAACCACCAACTCAACTTTATTCTCTGATGGCACTCCCATCACTGCCACAACTCGATAAGCTTCTTCTAAAAACTCCATATGGTCCTCATCCACCTTTGACCCATAAAATTTTGGTGGGTTCATTCGCATAAAGTCACAGACTCTGGCTACTATGGTAGGCACTACTATCTCCCTATTGGCTTGGTTAGCTAATGCTTGGGCCAACACCATGAAAATGGATTTGAACTCTGCATGAGACACTCCCTCGTCCTACTGGAGTGGAGGGACTTGTTGGTCCGGAGTGCCTCGCTGGTGGGGAGCTTTTTGGGGCGGCATAGTCTACAAAGAAGTAAAATCTCATCATTAGTTAGCAAAAAATATTACTCAATTCTAAGGCACGACGTTGAATGAGAAAGAAGGAAAGACTATCAAAAACTATCTCATAATCTTTCATTCAAGATAGTGGCGCGCTTCACCACCTTGAGAGACACTCTATGCTACGGGGTATAGAAAAAGTTGGTGTAATACAACAACAGCTTGAAACATCCCAAAGTCATCACAAATTATATGTGAATGCTAGGAGGAGAGGACTAGAATTCTCAGTAGTGGATTGGGTATTCTTAAAGGTGTCCCTAATGAAAGGGGTTATGAGATTTAGTAAGAAGGGAAACTAAGCCCGCGCTTCATTAGGCCATATAAAATTATTAAAAGGTTCGGGCAGGTTACATATGAATTAGAGCTACCCTAAGAGCTTTCAATGGTTCATCCAGTTTTTCATGTCTCAATGCTTAAAAAATGCATAGGTGAACCATCCTGTATCACTCCTATAAAAGATCTGCAAGATACAGAAGATCTCACCTATGAAGAGGTACCTATTACTATTCGAGATCGTCAATTTAAGAAGCTAAGGAATAAGGAAATAGCTTTAGTGAAGGTACTTTTGAGGAACCAACAAGCAGAAGAGATAGGAGGATAAAGAAGCGATGAGATCTAAGTACCCTTGCTTATTTGAAGCTAAAGAGGAACTCCAACTTGTAGAGTTGGGACATTAATAGGTACGTGTGTTTGAATACTTGTTGTATTGTCAAAAGTTTGTTTAAGAAAAGGTTTGAACTTGGTTAAGCTATCCAATTATACAAACATTTGAGGATGAATGTTCCTAAAAGGGGGAGGATGTAACACCCCACATCTTACATGTACTAGTTGTATGCATATGGAACATGATATGGCTTGGTCAAATCAGCACCCAGTTTTGAAGGTGCTTGAATTTCAGATTAGAGGGTCATATGTATATCTAATGCTTAAGAGGGTCGAGCGTATATACGTTTTAAGTTAAATTGAGGAGATCGCAACCTTAATTGAAGTGAAAGAAGTAAGGTGCTTGTAAGGCTTAGGAAGCTAGCAGGTGAGTCACATAGGTGCTTAACATAAATAGGCTAAGTAGACAGAGACGAGGCCCGACATTGAATCTGTCCAAGTCCGATAATGAATAAAGTCTATGTTAAAGGTGTAACTTTAGCCCATGTTTTAGCATTATAAAGTGTCACGCCCAAAGTCCCGTTAAGGCGGACTGGCACCCGTTGTTGATAAGTCTCGAGACTATATCTATGCGCTTTCTATACATATTATAAGGGGTTTCTACATTCAATATTCCTTTAAGAAAGTAAATAGTAATAACAAGCCAAAAGAAAATGCATATGACTAGGCCATTGGGGCTACAATTCTTTTGGTGGTCACAATATTGGAGCTGTAGGGCTGTATATGTAGCATGTCACATGTAGATAATCATACAAGAAATAGGACAATGAAAAGAACACGTTACACAAATAATGAAATGCATATGAGATGAAACAACTTGTGAACTCTATTTAACAATAAGAACCTATACAACTTGGTATCCACGTACACTTTAATTTACATAGTCTATAAAGCCTCTAGATAAGGAAAAGTATCTGGTAAGGGTCGGGACAGGCTACACAAATAATGAAATGCATATGAGATGAAACAACTTGTGAACTCTATTTAACAATAAGAACCTATACAACTTGGTATCCACGTATATATGTAGATTTGAAGGTGACTATGCATGGAAGCATATGAACATATGAAAGAGTGGAGACACGGTTAATAGTTGTATCGGAGTTGGTAAGTGTCTTTATATGCCAAGGAAGAATCTAGATCATGTACTTTATGTTCTTTTATTACTTTACCTTTACTGTATAATCTGTGCACAATATATAATGCAAATGACCAGCTGATCAGTGATAAATCTATATCAGGATCGGCCCTAGCTAGGCTTTTCCTTTAACCCCTTGGGCTACCCCTTGTGATAGGATCGACCCTAGCTAGGTGATTCATCCACACCATGGGTTACCACCCATCAATAAGCAATATACTTTACCTTTCAATGACCTTTGAGATGATTCTTTTGGTGGTCACAATATTGGAGCTGTAGGGCTGTATATGTAGCATGTCACATGTAGATAATCATACAAGAAATAGGACAATGAAAAGAACACGTTACACAAATAATGAAATGCATATGAGATGAAACAACTTGTGAACTCTATTTAACAATAAGAACCTATACAACTTGGTATCCACGTATATATGTAGATTTGAAGGTGACTATGCATGGAAGCATATGAACATATGAAAGAGTGGAGACACGGTTAATAGTTGTATCGGAGTTGGTAAGTGTCTTTATATGCCAAGGAAGAATCTAGATTTCATGCCAAGTAATACAAAATCAAGTAGCCTTACATACCTCGCTTTACAACCTCATTATTACCTCAAGATAATATTTCCTTCCTCCAAATATTTATCTACAACATAGTAGGTGATAAAACTAGCATTAGCAGCAAATAAACATATCTTGGCAGCCCAATCTCATAAAAAAACAACACACAGCCAGCAACGGATAATTATAAACCTGAGCATATTCTTTCAAACTTTTCTCCCCTAATCGTATTTTCTAATACATATTCTTATATACATATAATTTGCAGCCTGTTTTAGTGCCATTACAGCCTTACAACAGCCCACAAAGCACTAGACCATAGTCCTCAATCAATCAGCCCACAAGTTTCTATTACGAGCATAATTACGTTATCACACAAGAACTCACTTTCGCAGACTATAAAAATGGTGCAGCAGCCTTTATACATCATTATAGAACCAATACACATTAGGAAAAATAACTTGCCTTTATAATCATTCCAACCAAAAAGAGAAAATCTTCCAAATAAACAAGAAAAATGTACAACAACTTTTGGAACACATGTTGTCCAACAATTTCAGCAAAGCGTATAATCAGCTTATCCTATTATTTTTACATGAGAAAACCATACTAAATATATAAGTAAACTTACTTACCTTAGCCTTCAAGATTTAGGTTTCCTTCAAGAACCCTAGAGGGTTGTATTGGTTGCCTTGTGAAGTGAAGAGAGAAAATGAGTCTTTATGAAAGCTGAAAATTGTTCCAAAGTGAAATGACTTAAGGGGATATTTTTGAGCCCTTTTAAAGAGTCACTTTGACTGACTTTCTATTGAGTTTTTGAACACATATTAGTACATATTAACATGCTTGTGATGCAGCAGCTTGGTCCTCACACTTGGGCCTAAATGGGTCTCAAAATTGATGGGCCTTGGCTGCCCATTTTCGTAACTCCTCTTCACTTAGTTTGAGACCAATTAGTCAAGTGGGTTGTGATGTACTTGGGCCCTTTTATTCTTCATCTTGGGCTGTAGGTGTAGTCCATTTATGATGCTAAGACATGGCCTAAAGTTACACCCTTAACTCAGACTTTATTCATAATCGGACTTGGACAAATTTGACGTCGGGTCTCATCTCCGTCTAGATAGCAAATTTAAGCTAAGCAAGTAGGTGACTCACCTGCTAGCTTCCTAAATCCTACAAGCACCTCACTTCTCTCACTCCATTTAAGGTTGTGATCTCCTTAATTTGACCTAAAACTTATTAATACTCGACCCTCTTCAGCATTAGACACACACATGGTTTCCCATGTTATTTCTTCTGCTTGCTGGTTTCTCCAAAGTACCTTTACTGAAGCTATTTTTTTATTTCTTAGCTTCTTAACTTGATGATATAGAATAACAATGGGTACCTCTTTATAGGTGGGATCTTTCATAACCTGGTGGTCCTATGTAACATGGGCTCAGTTTTCCTTTCTTACCAAATCTCATAACCTTTTTCGTTGGAGAGACCTTTAAGAATACCCAATCCCATACTGAAAACTCTAGTCCTCTCCTTCCAGCATCCACATATGATTTGTGATGACTTTGGGCTGATTCTAGCCGCTGCTGTATTACTCTAACTTTTTTCATGGCTTATTGTACTAGATCTGGCCCGAGCAAGGTGGTTTCATATCACGCCCCAAATCCTATTAAGGCGGATCGGCACCCATTGCCGATAAAGAAATCATGTACCCTCGTGCCAGCTACCCTATTTGCACCACCTGTGCCTATAACTGGACCTTCTTGCCTTTGACTTTGGCTGGCAACTATACTTGTCAATAATTGGACAGTATTTCTTAGGTATTGAACAGTACCATCAATAGGTGGTTCTGGGGGAATTTCACTACTTTTAGGTTCATCCGGAGCTAGATGAGTTGGAGATGTCTGTGATGGAGACTCATCTTGAGCCTTATTTCGTCGTAGTTTACTTTCTTTCCTTTAGCTTTGTTTTTCCTGATTACAGGCATACTTATTGTACAAAACAATTCAAGTACCATCATAATACACCTATTACACTTGACTCTATGGCACGATCTAAAGAATAAAAAGAAAGTAATAACTCCTAAATGCCACGTAGCTCCCTGCTTATAAATGTGGTGCACAACACATTGATAAACAAGATTCTACATAGACACGACTTTGTAGACTCCCTAGGATGACCAGCTCTGATACCACTTTTGTCATACCCCAAATCCTATTAAGGCGGACCGGCACCCGCTGCCGATAAGGCTTGGGAGAACCAACCTATATCTATGCATTATCTATACATTTTATAAGAGATCTCTACGTTCAACATGCCTTTATGGAAGAAAATAGAAATGACAAGCCCAAAATAAAATGCAAATGACTAGGCCTTTGGGGCCTCATTCTCTAAAGTACAACTCACAACCATACTTTAGGCGATAAAACTAGCATTAGCAGTCAATAAATACATCTTGGCAGCCCAAACTCATAGAAATACAACACATGGGCAGCAAATATGTAGTTATAAATTCGAGCATATCCTTTCAACCCTCTCACCTCAAATCATATTTTCTAATACACATTCTCATATACATATCATGGGCAGTCCCTTTTAGTGCCTTAACAGCCTTATAACAGCCCACAAAACAGAACACACAACAATTCTACATAAAAGATCCAAGTTTTCTTCAAAGATTCTATAGAGAAATATGGGATTTCTTGTGAGATGAAGTAGAGAGAAGATGAGAGCTTTTGAGGAAAGCTAAAATTTTTCCAAAGGGTAAAATGACTTGGCTGCTTTCACTCTCTTGTTTAAGGGATATTTTGGATGAATTTACTGTACCTCCTTTGACCATTTCTTGACTCATTCTACCAAGTAGAAATGCTGCAGATTGGACCTCATCTTCGGGCCTAAATGGGTCACAAAATTGATGGGCTTGGCTTCCCATCTTCCAAAAATTCTCTTGCACCTAATTTGGGTCCAATAAGCAAATGGGTTGCAAAGACTTTGGGCTCATCTTACTCTTTATCTTGGGCTGTGAGCATAGTCCATTTATGATGCCAATAAATGGGCTAGAGTTATACTCTTAACACAGATTTTATCCATACTCAGACTTGGACAAATTCAATGTCGGCCTCTACTCTGTTTAGCTAGCAAATTTAAACTAAGTAAATTTAGCCATATAGTGTTTCTTTCACATGGCACTAGTATCATAAAATGTGGGGTGTTACATCCTCCCCCCAAGGAACATTCATCCTCGAATGTTAGCATAACTAGATAGTTTAACCATATCCAATGCAATAAACATTCAAATACACAGACGTCACAATTGTCCAATTCCAATCATGAATAAAGTCCGAGTTGAGAAGGTATCTTTGGCCCATGTTATAGTACTATAAGTGGGTTGTATTTACAACCTAGCATGAAGGATTAAATAGGCCCAACTACATGCTATAAGACTTAACTAATTGGGCCAAAACAAAAGAAGAGAAAAATCTGCACATATGCAGCCCAAGTCCATCACCTTTAGAGATCCATTTGGCCCAAATTTTTAATTAGGAAGCTACTGCATCACCAGCTATGTTATACATACATATGTGTGGCTAATAAACAAAGATAAAATTGGCCAAAATCATCTATACAAAGAGCACAAACAGCAACCTTACTTCATTCCACTGAAAATATAAAAAAATAAAACAGACTGCTCTTTAGTTGCTCTCAACGTTTTGCTGGTGTTCCAAGCAATTTTAAGAGACCTTAAGGCTTGTTTGGCAAGTATTACATATGAGGGGAAAGGTAAGTAGATTAACTGATGTGTTTGGTATGGTTTTCCTATGAAAAACAAGAGAGTATGTTGGTTGTATTGAAACTGAAATTTCTGTACAGCATGTGTTATTGATGTTGCTATGTACTTTTCTTGTTGATTATGAGTTGTTTCTCTTCTTGATTTTCTGTAGTATGAAGTATTACTTATGTAATTAACAATGAACAGGTTGGCAGTGGTATAATCAGGCTGTTTGATTGTCTTTACAGTCCATAAAAGTGAGTTTCTATATGATGTCACAATTGTGTTGTTGATTGAACTTATGGACTGATGTATATAGGGTTGTTGCTTCACGATTTTCATTGTTGATTTGGTACTTTGCTGAGACTGTTTGAAGGCTAGTATTGTGTGTAAATGTGTGAAGAATAGTTTGGTTTAAGCTGGGATAGATTTGGGATTACCGACTTCGAAAGGTAGCAAAAAAATGTAACGTTATGTTGCCCGTTTGTTTGTTGCGTAGAATTGTCATGTGCCCTATTTTATGGACTGTTAGGAAGCTGGTGTGATGCTAAGACAGGATGTACTGGCATGAAACATAGATTCCTTATTGGTACATAAAGGCACTTACTAACTCCGACACAATTAGTAACCGTATCTTCACTTTTTCATGTATTTATATGCTGTTGTACATAGTCACTTCCAAAGCTACATACATACAAAGTTACCTTTATAGCTACATACATATGTGGATACCAACTTACATGGGTTCTTGTTGCCAAATCAAGTCCATAAGTTGTTTTATCTCATACGCATTTCATTGTTGGTGTAACGTGCTCCTTTCATTGTCATATGGCATTATTTGGTTATCTATATGTCATATGCTGCCTATACAGTTCCAAAGTTC
>DF367917.1:3123-16766 GCA_000787875.1 Solanum virginianum | reverse complement strand
TGCTAGAGAGAGAGAGAGAGAGAGAGAGAGAGAGAGAGAGAGAGAGAGAGTATAATTTGGATTCAAATTATGATTGGAAAAAAATCTAAAAATTAGGAAGGAAGTTGGATTATAGTATAATTAGGATTCAAATTACCTTTAATATTTTTTGTAAATATAATAAATATAATAAAAATTAAATAGAAAAAAATTTCTTATTATAATTAAAATCATACATAAAGAATCTTTTTCTAACTAGAATAGATTTGATCTAAAAAAAAATTGTAAAAACAAAGGTTTGAAAAATCATCTCCCATAAAAATACGCAGAAAAAAAGTATTAAAAAAAAAGAACACGTTAAAAAGAGAGTGAAAAAAAAGGTATGAGAAATTCATGTCAAAGAGTTTATCAGATTAAAGGTAATTTAATTTTTCTTAATTATTCTCTTAATATTTTCATAATTAATTAGTTTGTCAATATTTTTCCTTTTTCCTTTACGACTTTACTATTTCAATAAAAGTTCTTTTAATTTTACCATGAATCTTAATTATATAATAAAAGGTTTCGTCCTAAATATGATAAAATATTATTTCCTATCCTTTTTTATTTATGACTTCTCTACTTCTACAAAAACACTTCAATTTCAACTTTTGATTCATCAATAATTAACAATCAACAATTCGATTTGTCAATTTCAACTTTTGATTCATCAATAATTAACAATCAATAATTCGATTTGTATTTTCTTATTTTACAACTGCAATCAATTGTTTCCTCGCTTTAATTGACTCATTCATCCTCTTCATCGATATGTGCTAAGTGGTGCTGGATCTCATTCTACACTTTTTTTCGAACTTCAATTTGATTCTTAGGTTTACTTATATTACACACTCACGTTCTTTGTTTCATATTCTTTTCTCTTTCTTTTTCACTTTTTTGAATTTAAAGAAAATAATATTAATTGTTATGTTACCTTAACTTGCTTCATTCAGATTATATTATGTCCTTAGTTTAGTTTAGTTGGTTGAGTCTAAGAAATTTTCGCTATATGAAAATTTTTCTCAGTATTCACAAATTTATCTATTTAGGTAAAATAATATACTTCTTTACTTTAGACAAAATTATCTTTTCACTATTTTTCTTAATTTATTATTTAATCTTTTATAATTTAGTTTCCTAATTCACTTTTGGATTAGAATTACTTTATATTTAGAATTCACTTCTGATTAGGACTATCCTATGTAAATAATTAATAAAAATTTTGACTATCAAATACTTTGCTAATAAAAGTATGTAATATAACAAATTTAAAAATAAAATTATGTTGGAACCATTAAACTACTCCTTTTATATTTCAGAATCTTTTATTATATTAAATTTTAGTCAATTAATTATTTAATTTCTTGTTATTCAACCCTAAATTATTGTTTTATGTATTAAAAAACTATTAGCATATCTATATTATAAGCAATTGGCCGAGTTGATTTTTTTCATCTTTGCTCTATCACAATTCACAATAGACTAAACTATTGCATCAAACTAATAATATTTATAATTTTTATTTACATGAATGTTGTATTTGATTTTCTCATCATGTTGTATCACAATAGACTAAAATATTGCATCAAACTAATAATATTTATTTAATTTTATTTACATGAATATTATCTATATTTAATGGCAACTATTATTTATATATAATTTTTAAATTGACGTTGCTCATACGTGCAAAGCACGCACACTAAACTAATTTATGTAAAAATATATTAAAAAAATGCTTATACACTAATATAAACGAAATCGAATATATTTTGACTCATACGTACAAAACACGTACACTAAACTAGTATATATATATATATATATATATAGACATGTTAATATTAATATTTATTGTCCAATGTTTGTCATTAATATGAATATGACCGTTTACATTCATTATCTTTTTTATTGCTATTAAAATGGTCAAATCATATTTATGGTATAGACGTTGGCAGATATCTACTATTTTATATATGGCTTTCATATTTTCCTTTGGTACAAGGTGAAAAAAAGCCAGCAATTATTTTCTTCATCTTCTTTCTTTTGCTGGGTATAATTTTAATCTTTATCATTCCTGCTCCTAGTATGTATTAGAAGAGCCTATTGAATCCTAAAGGTATATTTTATTATAGAAATATTCTTAAGAACAGTGACTCACATGCCTTAAGTTTTCAAGAACAATTCATTATTTTCGTGATTATACAATAAAATTTTCAACAATTTTAAAAATATTTCTTTAATTTTGTTGTTATGGATCTCGAAAAGCTCATTTAGATTTTGTTGAAGGAAGTCTCAATCTTAATTTTGATGATTTTGAGACTTTGTGGTATACCAAAGAGTGCAATGTTTATGATTAGTTACGTAATTGAAAGTACATACATTGATTGGGTTGACTTCAAGTCTTGGCTGGCAGTAAAATTCTTAATAATGGTGGTTTTACTATCATCATATTTTCAACTATAATATTTTTTGCCAAATTACTCAATTTTTAAAATTACGCTGATAAGGTATGTAATTCTACTATAATCTCTATTCTTTTAGATGAAAAGAAATATTTTTCCATCAAAAATTGACAAGAATAGGAAAAATTGACAATCTTGCTAACTCAAAAATTAATTTGAATAAAAGCAAATGACATTATTATTGCGGTTATTTCCAAGTAAATGTTGTGATAAAAAATGTGAAAGTTGCAACTATGAATGAATTATGAACATTCATGCAATCTTTCATATTTCGGTGCAATATTTCATCTACTATACCTGAATCATTATACTATCTTGTTGGCTATAAATATCTGAATCCTTCTCAGATGTTGATATAATTTATTTAAGAGAAAAACAAAGGAACTTTTGGTAGAAAGGTTTAAAATAAGTTTCAAAAGAAAAAATACTGTTCGAAATATTCAAGTGTGATTACAAGTCATTGAGTGGTCTGCTGAACAACAAATTTGAGGTACCGCCATTTGTTTGTCATGAGTTATTTTATCCTGAAAGGATATATTCCATAACGTTGGGTACTTGATGGGAATAATTTTCTTAAGAAAACCATGTGAATTCAAAGGACTTAATTCCTCTCTCTTTTTATCTAGTCAAATGTTCTTGAAATTGAATTAAGTTCATATTGAATATTACATTAATTATATGAAATTTGTATGAAGTTATTTCATTAGGAAAATTAGAGTTTGTACTATTCTACTTAAAGAAACAACATGTGAGTGATTGGGTGATAGACTCTGGTAGTACTAGGTGTATTTGTGCCAATAAAATTATTTTATGTCTTACACCTAAGTTAATAAAGGAGAAGAACTTGTATATCTTAGTGATGCAAGCACCATTAAAGTTCTTGGAAAAGAAAAAGTTCTTCTCAAACTCATATCGGGAAAAACTTTAGTATTAATTGGAGTGTTGCATGTTCTCAATATTCAAGCCAATGTGGTCTCTGTGGGTTTATTAGAAAAAAACTGAAGTAAAGACTTCACTTGAGTCTAATAAAGTTGTTTTAATTAAAAATAACATTTTAGTGGGTGAAAGATATAGTAATCGTGGTTTATTCGTATTCAATGTTATGAATGAAAATATAAGTACTTCTACTTATTTGATTGATTCTTTTGATTTATGGCATCTAGACTAGGATATGTTAGTTTATTTTACATTAAAATAATGCAATCTGAAGATCTTATTACTAAAGTTAATTTTTCAAATACAAGTGTGACATTTTTGTTGAATCTAAACAATTTAAAAAATCTCATGCTTTTGTTTCTAAAGAAACTAATTTATTGGATTTAGTGCACACTAATTGGGGAGCTTTGAAATAAATTATAACTAGAGGTGATAAAAAAAATATTTTGTCACATTTATTTATGATTTTTTAATATACAAAAGTATATTTGTTGAGAAATAAAGATGAGATTTTTGAAATGTTTTATTATACAAATCAGAAGTAAAAAAAACAATTGAATAGAAAGATTAAAAGAGTAAGATCTGATAGAGGTGGCGAATATATTTTGCTTAATGAGTTTTGTGAAAAAGAAGGGGTCATTCATGAAGTTACTCCCCTTTATTCATCCAAATTGAATGGAGTAGCTGAAAGAAAAAAATCAAACTTTAAAAGAGATGATGAACTGTATGCTTGTTAGTTCATGTGCACCTGACAATCTTTTGGGTGAAGTCATTTTGTTTGCTTGTCATTTACAAAATAGAATTCCTTACAAGAAAAATGAAAAAACCCCTAATGAATTATGGAAAGGCTATCTCCCCAATTTGAAATATTTGAAGTGTGGAGGTGCCTTGCCAAAGTTATGTTGCCTGATCCTAAGAAAAGAAAATTTAGATTCAAAATTTGTAATTGTATGTTTATTGATTAAGCTAATAATAGTATTGCATACAGATTTCTATAATCAATACTGATGAGATTGAGCACAGTATTATAGTTGAGACAAAAAATATTGAATTCTTTGAAAATGTTTTTCCTTTAAAGAATGACAATATTTCTAATTTCAAAAGAAAAATATTTCTAGTGCTTCCAATTTAAAAAATATTTTTGAAAATGAGGAATTGACGAGAAGTAAACTTTCAAGAATAGAAAAATCTTTTGGTGATACTTTTTGCACTTACATTGTTGGTAATGATTCTTTAACTTATTCTGAAGCAGTTTCTTTTCCTCATGCACCTTATTTGAAAAAAAGCTATTAAATCTAAAATAACTTCTAGCTTACAAAATAATACTTGGGTGTTAGTTGATTTATCTCCAGGAACTAAAGTCATTGGCAGTAAATAAATTTCACACAAGAAATATTTTCCTAATGGTTTTATTAATAAATTTAAAGTTAGACTTGTTGTTAAGGGATTTACTCAAAAACAAAATGTTAATTATTGTGACACTTATACCAGTGACTAGAATTTTCACTATTCGTATTTTATTTGCTTTGACATTTATTCATAAGTTATTTATTCACCAAATGGATGTTAAAACTACTTTTTTACATGGTGATTTAGAGGAGAAAATTTATATGGAACAACCTGAAGGTTGTGTTATAAATTAATCAAGTCTTTATATGATCTGAAACAAGCTCCAAGCAATGGAATGAGAAATTCGATCAAGTATTGTTAATTAATGATTTTACATCTGTTGAAGTAGATAAATGTGTTTATACAAAATTTGTTGATGGTCATTGTGTAATCATATTCCTTTATGTGGATGAAATGCATGCTTATTTTTAGTTCTAGCCTTGATGTAATATATAAGACCAAAATATTTTTATCTTCTAAGTTTGACATGAAAGGCATGGGTGAAGCAACTGTTATTTTGGGCATGAAAATAATTAGAGATAATGATGATTTAATTTTATCTCAAGGGCATAATGTGAAAAAGATGCATAAATTTTTAAAAATTTTAATGTGGCACCTGTGAGCACTCCTTTTGATGATAATAGCAAATTGAAAAAGAATCCTGGAGAAATTGTTTCTCAAAATAAATATATTCAAATAATTGATAATCTAATGCATTTGATGAATTTTACTAGACCTGATATAGCTTATGAAGTGTGTAGATATACTCATAATCCTAATAATGATAATTGAAATGCGTTGATACGACTTTTGAAATATTTGAGAGGTACCATAAATAATGGTATAAAATATAGTAGATTTCCCGCTATACTGGAAGAATACAGTGATGCTAACTGGATCCCTAATTCAGATGAGACAAAAACTACTAATGGTTTTGTGTTTATCCTTGGTGGCGGTGCCATAACATGGAAATTAGCCAAACAAACTATAATTGCCAGATTAACTATGGAATCTGAATTTTTTGCATTAGAATTGGTTGTTAATGAGGCAGAGTGGTTGAAAAACTTCTTAGTAGATATTCCAAGTGGAATAAAACCAACACCTTCTGTATCCGATATTTTGTGATTGTCAAGCACTGATAGCTGTAGAAAAATGAATCCTTGAAATAGAAAAAAAATTAATATATACATTTGAGACATAACGTAATAAAGCATATGCTAAGAGATGGAATAATTCCAATCGATTATATGAAGGCAGAAATAAATTTGGCCGATCCTCTGACTAAACTATTGCAAAACAGAGTGATATCTAAAACATAAAGGGGAATGAGACTTTTGTCAATTTAAAAAAATCAACAATGATAGTAACCCAACGTATGTGATTGGAGATTCCATGAATTAAGTTCATATAAGTAATAACAAGTCATTAGTTAATAAAGAGATGCACTATAAATATGTCCCTTCCTATGATGTGTGAATATAGTGCAAAATTCTGTAAGGCAAAGTGAGGTTGTTTAACATCTTAATCCAATTCATATCCTTTACAGGTGGTGTATTGCTTTACAAAATACACTTGATGAATGGACCTATATGATTGTGAAGTGGGGTCGCTCTTATGAAATTGTGACAAATTTCTAGAGCACTCATGAATACTAGGCACGTGCATGACCTATTGACACAAATTGCGATGAACAACGTAGATTGTGAAGGCATGATGTGATAGATAAGACACTGAATTTATAAAAGAATTTTTGCTTCATAGAAATTTTATATTTCACCAATTATTATGTAAGTTTAATCTTATCTAATCTAGATCTGGTTCATAGTCCAAGAGACACTAGATTCGACGCATTATTCTCATTAAAAAAATTCAGCAAAACTTTTATTTTTAAATAAATATTCATCTTGAGATATGCGGGTAATTGTTATTAAAACAATTAAAAAAACAATATCTCAAATAAACATACATTAAAATTAATACGTATTGCCCAATGTCTGTCATTAATATGGATATGACCATTTACATTCATTATCTCTTTTATTGGTATTAAAATAGTCCAATCATATTTATGGTATAGACGTTGGCGAATATCTACTATTCTATATATGACTTTCATATTTTCCTTTGGTATAAGGTAAAAAAAGCCAATAACTATTTTCTTCATCTTCTTTCTTTTGTTGGGTATAATTTTAATCTTTGTTGCTCATGTTCCTAGTATATACTTGAAGGCTTGTTAAATCTTGAGGGATATATTTTATCGATGAAATATTCTTAAGGACAGTGACTTACAAGCCTTAATTTTTCAAGAATAATTCATTATTTCCATGATTGTACAACAAAATTTCTAACAAAAATATATCCTAACTTACAAAGTCTGAAAAATTTCTGTCATTGCCAGTGATCACAAATGACTTCTACGGTCCCTAGAAGGTTCTACGGACCATAGAAGGGGTCTAGTGATTTTCTTTTTCACTTGATAAAATTTTAATTTTTGAAACTCATTATATGATCCAATTCTACGGCTTGTAGATACTTCTATGAATGGTAGATGATGTCAGTAGGTGAGATTCAAAGAAGGGGTAAAGTTTTTCTTATTTTCATGAGGAGATTTCATGACTCTTAAAGGTTTCTATGATCCGCAATTGGTGTCTCATAGTTCCTCATCCCAAACCTAGCGTTCAGCTTACGAAGAATAGTCTAAGACTCGTATCTTGGACTATGACCCATAGTCCTTAGTTTGTGATTTACAACCAAAAATTATAACCTCTAAATTCTAACCACGATTCAACAAGATGAGATCATTGTACGATTTGTCAATAGGTCACGATCCCTAAAAGGTTGGTCATAGAACCAATTCCATTTTTCTCAAGAAACAACGAAAGCTTATTTACGAGCTGTAGATAGGACTATGATCCGTAAATGATGTTTTTTTTATTCATATTGCCAGTTTTAATGAGGGATAATTTTATCTTTTTTGATCCTTTTTTAATTAAACCTTGAATATTTCGGGATTAACTTAAGACCCATATAAGTACCCAATGGTACTCATAACCTTATAATCACCTAGACTACTGTGAGAGCTAACTGGATCAAGAGGAGAAAAAGTTAGGGTCCAAGCAATTCTACCAAGCTTTTTCAATTCCAAGCTAAGTTTTGTTCCTTTCACATATGTAAGACTATCATAGCATTGGATTGAATTCGTCCACACGTTCCATATCTAAGTTTTCGTATTGAATGAGTATTGAATTGAGTAAAAATTTAGTTTTTAAATTTCGATCGAGTTAATTCTTCCTCTATTGAGTTCTATATAATTATGCCTTAAGATTATTATTATTTTTATATCCCATATTGTTAGAATTGTTGGGATGGTTACTTTCCCATAAATCCTAATGTAGATGATGATCATAGCTTTTTCATGCATTATTTGATGATTGAGTTGGTGCATATTTTTATAAGTTTTAAATGAACTTAAGTATTGAGATAAATGATATTTTGAAAGAGTTTTTGATGACATATAAATGATTTTAAAGTATTAAGGAAAAATGGTGATGATGTTTTGAGACGAGATTGATGTTAATTTATTAAAGTCTTATGAAATTAAATGAGATATTTTGAGAACTTTACTCGATTGAGCATATGAGCATATGTTGGGAACAATATTGAGTATCGATTTGGATAAGAGTATAATTAACTCAAATCCCATAAACTATATAGCAAGTGTAGGATAATTGTACCATTAATTCGGGCAACTCATTAGTCCCGAAAAGCGAACTTTTTTATTGGATCCATTGATGTGATGTCCTCTACTTTGGCGAGATATTAAATGAATGTGGCAACGACATAACTTTGTTGTATTATCGCTAATTCATAGATGGTGGTTGTCAGTTAGAAAAACCCCCTAGGAGTGACTACATTATTTTACTGAGTTGCACATGCATATTTATGATTGTTAAAAATATTGTTTATACTGTTTTAAACTTGCATATCATATTGAGGTTAGGTTGAGCTAATTCTTGCTTACACTATCTTTGATGCATGTTGTTCTATTAAGTCATATTAAATATCGTATATTTTACGTACTAACGTCATTCGATGCTGAATTTTTTCATGTTGCAAACATATGTGTTAGAGATTCTCAACAGACGATTCGTTGAAGACTTCAAATATTCTCAGAGTTATAGTAAGATCTCCTAACATTCGGAGGATTATCTTTTAATTCATTTTATATCTATCTTTTCATTGTTTGGGGTAGCTTTGGGATTGTGTTAGCACCTTCATAGTTAGTAGATGCTTCACAGACTGCATCAGATGATGTACTTTGGAACCTATTTCTTTATTGATATAAAGTTATTATTTGAATTACGTCTTGAGTTATTTATTTGATTGCGACACTCCTAAGCCCACATGAGTATTTCTTGATTTTATTAAGCCCTCTGCTAATTAGACAAGTGATTTGACCAAGTGATTCACTTGAAAACCAACAATGAGTTTTGAGTGTCTGCCACACATAGAATAGTACTCTCTCGGGACATGACATATATATGACACAATTATTGAATCCTATCATCATAATCATATATATTACAAACTTCTAATGCTAAATTTAAACTTAAACTGATTCATTAGTGAAAAAGTTTAGATTAGATACCTAAAATCTGGCCAGCTTTTGTAATACTTTCACAATGAAAATGATAAAATAAATGATGTATTCAAAATTTTTAGTATTATTACATTTTAATTTTGGAAAATGAAGTTTAAGAAGAGCTCTTGGGGCAAGATAAGTTTAGATTCATAAAGGGGCTTCATATTTCCTGAGATGATAAATATTATGCGGTGCAGTGTTATGCTAAGAAGAAATTTACATTTGATATTATCTCATGAATTATCAACTTGATAGTATCTCATAAGTTGTGATACAATCGAATTATTTATTTAGATTTGTGAATTATGTGAATTTGATTGTAATTGATGATCCTTAGTTGTAGGATCAATTGATAAACTGATGTTATATATTTTTTTTGGTTTCCCAAGGTATCCCCTAGTCCCATAGGTTAAGGACTAATCCTTGGCGAATCTGAGCTCCATTTAAGGATTTGTTGTTGACCAATTAGTTGCTGCATGCACAAGGTCAGGATCGAACCCCCGATACTTTCTTAAGCGACCTAGTGAGCTCACCACTAGGTCAACCAAGCTTGGTTATATATTCATTTATATATATGGATACATAATGAAGAGTTTTAAGCTACATAAATATTTAAAATTTGTTTTAGATAATAAATTTTAAATTGTTTTTATATTTTATATCAAGTCAAACATGTAAATTGAATACATATGCAATATTTAATTCTCATCTATTCAAAACCATAGAAAAAAAAATACTCCGTAAGTTGAAATTTCCACATTTCCTATTGTTATGAATAGTCAATTCAAAAATTAAATAATGGTGATGATTTAGAGTTGAAATGGTAAAGAATCCATAAAAATGTATGCTTGAAATAACCATCAAAGGAAAGAGAGAGTTCAAATATAAATATAATTTCTAATTTCCAAAAAATGGAAGTGTTCTTTCTCAACACGTCAGAACCACGCGCTTCCTTAATGCGCATGCATCTATGTGGGTCATTCATCATGTGCATCACATTTTTCTTCAATGTGCATTTGAGGATGCGTTTGAAACCTAATAATTAAAATTAATATAATTATTAAAATAGTAATTATTAATTTATTAATTATATAATTTAATAATAATAATAATATATTTTTTTGTTATAATGTAATTATATGTGTGTTTTTGGTTGCACAAGTATAATTATAATATTATATTAAATTTTAAAAATAAAGATTAATTATTTAAAATTAAAAATTTATATTAGATAAATTAGAATATTTATAAATAATATTAAATTATATATTAAGATGTATATTGTCTTTTTAAAATATATTAAATAGTAAATATATGTTCTTAACTAAATATTACTTATAAAAAAATCAATTTATATTTCTTAAATTAGTATATTTTAATTAAATTAATGATAGACATTTAAAATACAAGATTTCTACAAATATCATAAAATGTATGTTTGACAAAAAATTACTAAATATCATAAATATAATGTTATAGTAAAATTATTAAAATATTTGACAAAAGAACAATCTATCAAATCTAGCAAAAAAATAAATGGTTTGTAATGTAAATTATCTAGTCATTATTACTAAAATAAATGAACTAAAAATATAACGTAAGTTGTAAATTAAAAATAAAAAATTTAAGATAATATCTTATGTCAAATTTCATCATGATGCACATAAATATGATTTAAAAGGGAAAAAAAATCTTAAGTTTGTAATTTTAATCAATAATAAATTCAATTTTAATTTAAAAAATTAGAATATTAATAAAATCATGCTAATGAGAAAAAATAAACATAAAATAAATAAAAAAGAAATTATAAAATATGCATGAAATCACATGAAGTAAAGATTAAGAATGTGAAGGAAAAATAACAAATAAATATTATAAAAAGAATATATTTTTAAAAAGATTAAAATGATAAAAATAAAAAAGAATTTAAACTAACAGAATTTTTTTTAAAAAAAATTAAAATGAGAAACCAAAACTAAAAATAAAAGAAAGAATTTAAAAAGTAACCAACTTGTACCATATAATTATTAGCATTTCATAGCTTCCTCTATGAATTGAAACGTGTAAGTATATCAACATGTTACACTCAATTAACTGCTAATCAAGTAATTACATGATCAACCAAACATGTTAGATAATTAATTACACCTAATTACATAAAATTCAATTATCAGGGTGGCTTTTCCAAACATGCCTTAATATTCGAAAAAAAGTTCAAAATTATTCTAAAATTATGTGAAATTGAATAAAAATGACTTCAGCTAATAATATGATTTAGAAATACCTCTATTATTTTATATAATAAATCGAGGATGCACTTATTTATATAAATATATTATTTATTTTCTATTTAAAATTAGCCACGATAAGCAACCTCAAGAATTGGCTACGTCTTTTTCATTCACTTTATGACATCAAGCTAGTGTTTGATCATAAATTTTAAGATATTTTTTGGTAAGGTATTTTGTAGTGAAATTTCATCATCCGTTTGGCCACAGAATATGAGAGAAATATTTGATTTTTTAAAAAAATATGATTTATATTCGTAAATTTTAAAAATTATTAAAAATATTTATGATGAACATATTCAGTGAAAAGTCATGACAAATACAATTAATATGAATTTGAAAAAAGCAAAAGAAAATAAAAAAAATACTATTGATTTATATATGAAAAGCTACTATTACTACTTGTAATTGAAGTAACCTCGGAGAGCAATCTTAGATAAAAATTATAAAATATACACATATCAGTATAAATTTTATATAACAAACTAGGATTAAAATATGGTCCAAAACTATAAATAATGAGGTTTTTATAAAATATTGTCACGCCCTGGGAGAGTACTCTAGACGTAACTGACACTCGGAGACTAGTGTAGCCCCCAAGCGAACCACCTAGTCTCATTATATTCGGTCAATTAACTCATAAGCGGAAGATATAAGAAAATAGTAAGCTAACAGTGGGCTATTATAATCGCTATCAGAAGGAATATGAAATAAGCAATTCAATAGAAATAAGAAGTGGGAAAATAGTCAATCCCGACATCACTATCAATTGTCTATGCCTATGCCTATGAAGCCTCTATAACTATCATCTAATAAGGTACCATGACAGGCCATGACTACCATAGTCTAATGAAATAATCTAAAATAAATGAAAAGAAGATAACATGTCCCCCGGAAACAAGGGAGGACTCACCAAGTCTCTGTCAAAATCTGTGAACCTCAACGATTGGGCTGCTGAAGTCCTCTATGTATAGAATCTACATCATAAAATGATGCAGCGCCAAAGAGGCGTTAGAACATGGAATATACTGTATGTAAAATGGGATAAAGTAATCAATATATGAAAGTGTAACATGAACTCATCAATTACTCATCCTCACTCAGAGTAAAGGACAAAATTCTACCACCTCACTATCCATCAAGACATCATACGATCACATCAACGTTAGAGTACTATCAACAAGAAAACCTATCTGAGAGTTTCTATAATCGACAATCACCACCTATGAGCCAGCAGTGATACAACGAAGAGATATCATTGCCACATCCGTCCAGTACCTTGCCGGGGATCCCAAAGAAGTCTGTCAAGTCCTCTGTGGGACAAAAGGAAATATCCGTTCTCACGGTCTAATCCTCTTCTACGATGGCCACGTAGTTGATGAGTGCAAGTGAGACTCACTCTTACCCATTTTGGTGCTAATACTCCCTCCAGAAAACTCAATAAGCTCATAAGTCTATCAAGGTCAGACCGTGATACAGTCAACCCCCCTCACAAGCAGAGTCCTTCTCTCATCTATCATTCTATCAATTCAAGAATTTAAATTCTTACATTCAACTCTATCTCATTCTCATTGATCTCAAGAATATTAACTTCATCTACTACAACTATCACATTACTCATCTCAAGACTCAGACCACAACAATCTACACATCCATAAATAGTCAAGGCTCTAGACATCACCCTAAGTTCATTACTGTTGTCTTTAATAAATGAAAATTATATAGAACAAATATATAATCAGTCAATAATACATGTAAACGGTAATTTAAAATGTGATGATCATCAATTTAAGATAATATATAAGAATTACAAAAATAAATATCAAGAAATTCTTTAAAAATCTCAACCCATAACCTATTGTCTATCAACTACCAATCTAATTTATACATTAGTGCATATGGAAG
>DF367918.1:3073-17650 GCA_000787875.1 Solanum virginianum | reverse complement strand
ATAATATTTGCCATCATAATTAGAACCAATCACCACAATATACTTTGTAAATTTCTAAACATATATTTCCTCCACTTGTAAATACCAAAGAAAGATTTTGTAACTTAATCTTGTAAATGTACACTTGTACATATCCAATGTCCGTAAGCTCATTTTCATAAACCTTTACAAAGATTCCAAATAAAAATTCAAATTTTTCAAAAAGGTGCACTTACGTGTCAACCACCCTGAAAATGACACTAGCAACCACAAATGTTAACTATGGTACCAAAACACAATTGTGCGGGTTTTAACAGTAACGCCCAACTCACACTGACTGCTTCTGTATTATGATAGGTGTGTACAGAGACGACAATACGTAATGCCCGACTCACCTATGCTGGGCATGTGAGACAGGGATGGCGATACGTAATGCCTGGCTCACTTACACTATATCTGTATAATGATACCTCGTGATCCGAGCAGTTTAGGACATATCTTTAGTGGGCGCAATTCGTTAACCTGAGCTGCCCAACTTTTGCACTATGGCACTTCTGTGAGACAGGGACGACGATATGTAACGCCTGACTCACTTATCCTATGTTTGATATAGATATGCATTTACCGTGGTACTTTGGTCTTGTTTGCTATACACCTTATGATCAAGTAGGTAAGTACTTTGATATTTTGGGTATACATTTAAACTTTAGTTTTAGTAGTTGTCTTGATACATATATATACTCTGTACTTTCTGCTTTACATATTCGGTACTATTTCGTACTGACCCCCTCTCTTCAGGGGCTGCGTTTCATGCTCGCAGGCACAGACGTACAGGTGAGAGATCCACCAGCTTAGGATTCTAACTGCTATTTAAAGTGCTCCTTTGTTTCAGAGCAAACCCTGGGTATATACACTTATTTACTATTTTGTGTTTCTATACATTCGAGGGTACGACGGGGGCTCTGTCCCGTCTTTTGATTCAGTTTGTGTAGTTAGAGGTCTGTGGATGCCTGTGAGTATAGGTTATGACAGTTTGTATGACTTTGTATGTATGCTATGTACGTTGGGCGGTTTAACCACAGCAGTGACCTTGTCGGCCCGCTTATATATATATACACATATATTGTGCGCTGGGACTTTTCTATATGTAGGGTTTGGGATAGTCCAAAAAACAAAGAAAACTCTGTTGAAATTTCTATAAAAATAAGATATTTATTGTAGTTAGAATCGGGCTTTGTGTTTGTGTCTGAGTACCCTATTGGCGCTAGTCATAGCCCACGGGATGGGTCATGACAGTGCTTCTACAAATACACAATACTGCTGTATAAGGCCAAAGTCTGAAAGCAAAACACGACTATTAAAAGGAAACTGTAACGAAGCCAGAGCTACCGGTGCTCACCCAAAATAAGTCTATTGTGCTCACAAATCCCCCGAAATCAGTACCCCTGAATAGAAGCTGAACCTGTGCTCTGGGAAGATGCATAAGTAGGGGTGAGTACCAGAATAAGGCACCCTATAGGCATCATCGGTAGGCTTAGTGAAATAATATACATAATGAAGCTCAAATACAGATAAAAGCGGATACCCCATAAATCAACCTAATTACCTCAAATCAAACGGATACCTCGTACTATACGCGGGAGTAAGGCTCTATTATCTATGAATTTATGCTACTCGATCCCCCATAAACCTGATAGGTACACCCGATGTACAATATAATCGATGGATCATCACTGAACCCCACAAAACCATCACAGGGACAACTTCCATATCATTAGATCAAGGGTCAGGGGTCAGCTGCATGTGGGTGTAAGGTCCTAGTGTCTATGCTTGAACGTCTCCTGAGCTCCCATAGGCCCAAAGGGTACACCCACGCATAATCAGGGTATGAATAGGAGTGTGAATCCATCGGTAATCAATCATGGGGCCTCAGCCCAACAATCACATGCCAATCGAAAATATACATGCGTAACGGTGAGACGTATCTCCCGCGAGAGAAAGAAATTCCCTCCCATAAGCAATAGTGTCTCGATATCAAAATATCAATCATAGGGTCTAGCCCACAGCATGCATGCAATCGGACCTCAAGCCCCAATAATCTATGGGTTTCCTCGACANNNNTAAATCAAACATTTCGAAACTGATGATGCAATCGGACCTCAAGCCCCAATGTCATGGCAAATGCTCGGACCCCTTTAGAATTGACACCCTAGTCTTAGACACTCGGACGTGACCACCGGAGAATGGGACCAGGGGAACGTCCCTCGGGGTGCCAAACACTAGGATGTAGCCACCGGAGACTTGAACTATAAGGTACGTCATCTAGGTCTCGGAACATAGATCCTGTCAATCTCTCTCTAGCTATCTAGATCTGGATCCCCCAATCTTATCATCTCTCTTTCTCATATCACATATAACCACCATATAACTCAGATAATAACAAATAGTCCATCCCCTAGCTATGTAGAGAATCTGAATGTAACCACTAATAGTCGTGTGAGAGAGCGTATACCGTAGTAGTCAATGTAGAATCGGGCCAACTAGGACAATCCTTCTATATTCCCGCCAATTAGAGGTAATAAGAGTAAAACACAACAATGATGGTAGAATCATGAGTTTTTATACTAACTAAGCCCAAAGGAATCATATTTATGCCAGAATCAAGTCATAGTACAACAAGTAAACAACAAGTAGTCTTGTAGTTATCATACCTCAACAACATCAAGCAACATACTCCTGCAGACAAAGATTAGAACAGAATATATACCTACCCTACAACATCAGCCCATACATGGCCCTTATCAGGCCTCCCTATGCTCAATAGTACCAGTATATATTGAAAGTGAAGCATTTACAACCAACAATACAAAGTACGATTCCACAGCAACACATACTATGCATATCGGGCACAACTCGCATCTCATATTCATCTCAGTTCAACATGCATATAGTTTCACTCAATCTAAGATTTAGGGTAAGCCTAGCCTACCTGGCAGCCAACACCTTGAATTCTGAATCACTCCAGTCGAGCTTTTTCTCTTCGGATGCCTCGCAATGCTGCTCAACTATTAAAATATAACCCACAATTAATATGGTCTGTTTGGATGCATTATCTTGAGAAACAGGTGAAATTAGGCCAAAAAGGCCTAAAATGGAAAAAATAAGGCCTACACCTAAAATCCTTAACAAAATCTTGAAAAACATTCATAATAATTACCTAAATCTACAACCAAAATTTCATCCCAAAATGGACCCCGGAGAAGCAAGAAATGGCCAAAAAACAAAATTGAAGACTTTACTAGGGAAACACTCTTTTCAAAAATTTCTTGGTCAAAATTCTCGAAAATCAAACAATTTAAACTAACACCCAGCTTACCACAACATTCCCCTAAAACAAAATATGGAATAATTTAGACTCAAGTTTCACATAATTCTATCAAGAATCGGCTACGATATCAACACGTAAAGTTTTTATACAACAAATATAACTTAAAATACACATTGAACCCAAATCCAACTTCACCACAACATTCCTTGAGAAAATCTGAGTCATATGGCCCTTTGAATCGACAAAAAAACTTAAAATGGGGATTTACGAGCTTGGGAATAGGGAAATGAGGGTTGGTTCGCAAAGTTGATGGCCTATATATAGGCCACTTCTTCACCACAAATATGGAGGTATAGAACCTTCAAGCTCCATGAACGCAGTCTAGGCCCCACAAACACAGAGCTCTTGCCAGCCTGGCATCTACGATTGTGGAGTGCAACTTTTGCTAGTATTATACCAGCAATCCCCAATATTTCACTGGGTCATTCCTGGGGTGTTTGTTGTCCTTTCTACGTAAACAGATAGTGAAACCAAATGGATTTTGACATTTTGGATCCAACGATGCAGTCGAAATTCCCAAAGGAGCATCCTACAAAAAAAAATGAGGGGGCCCCTCTTCTTTTTGACTAATTTTAGCTAAAAGAATGAGGGGGTCAAAATGCAATTAGATGACCCTGTTAGTTGATGAAAGGTCACTTTAGATTATTTTCATTGTTTCAGAATTAACAACGCCATAAGCTTTCCATTTTGAGTGTGTTCAGTAGGGATTTTATAGAAACACACTTTATAGCTTTCTAGTAAGCTCATTTTGCAAGTATTAGCTCAAAATCATACTGGGACCCTCCATTCTTGAAACAACCACCCTCCTAGCCTAAATCAAACATTTCGAAACTGATGGAACCGTCAAAATCCCATTCTAAGGCCATTTGCTAGGGTTTTTATAGAAACCTCATTTTTGCAACTTTAACTTCTTGAACTCGCAAACTTTCACAATTCACAACCGAGACATCCTATAACCATCCCAACAGGTCATAAAAGGTTTAAGGTCGTTATATAGAAGCTGAGAATAGTAGAGTTATCACAGAAACACAGATGTGACCCAGAGGGTCATTACAACATCCCCCACTTATAGGAATTTTGTCTGCCAAAGTAAAGTAAAGATGTACCTGATGGTTCAAATAGGCTGAGGTGCTACTCCAGCATCTGTGCCTCCATCTCCAAGTTGCCTCCTTAACTGAAGTGGCAATGGTGGAAAAACCCTCAACAAACTATCTTCCAACTAGACAAAACTTCAAATCTCTAATACTAAAGCAGGCCTAGGCTAGCCATGAATCACCTCGACATTAACTAGATCTACTCTAATGTCCTCGCCGATACTACGTGTCCCAAGAAAGTCACAGACTCAAGCCAGAACTCACACTTAGAAAATTAGCATACAACATGTGATCTCGGAGTGTTTGTAGCACAATACGGAGGTGCTGGTGATGTCACCCAAGCTAAACCTCCTTTTTGAGGCTAAAGTAATCATTGTCAAGAAAAAGAAATTAACCAAGGTTAGGGTCGAATCCAAAGGAATATGGTGGACTTAGAAGAATTCAATTATGAAATTTGGGGTTATTAACCAACTTATCTCCCCAAGGGGTGGTAGGGTGGGTGGGTTAATAATAACTAATAAAGATAATGTTAAACTAAAAAAGTGTTTAAACCAACATGGAGAGAAACTAGGGTATTGTGTTCCCCATGATTTCCTAACTTAGTATCACCGGATAACATAATTTTTTTCTAGTGCATAGCATGCAGGACAGTAAGTTAAGTTCACCAAACCCTTTGGCCCAGGAAAGAGACGAATTTCACTGCATGAATTGGTCCATCCCTGCAATGTGACATTACTAACCCTTACCTATTATCCCAGTACAACCTTCCTTTGGCCCAGTTCGATTGATTAGATGAGAACAAATCAATTGAATCCTCTTAATTTATCTCTTTTCCTATTCATTACTATCTTGGTCCAGTTAGTAACACTAGGGCGGTTCTAATATTGGCCACCATTAGAAAACATGCTAAATGAAGAGAATTAATTAATGCATGCATGCACATTTTTCAATAATTATGAATTATCCAGTTTTACCCTGTCAATTCTTCATGGTTCCCACAGCCCTAGTTATGGATTACGCTACTCATGATTTGTGTAGATGCAATACTTATGAATCTGAATAACATAATAAAGCACTTACACAATTGAATTAAGCGCAAGTAAATCCAAGCTTCAATGAGAATCACAAGATTGTAATTAGAAGATCAAAGCAAAGTGCACAACTGTTTCTCAAAACTCTCCAATGTTTTTCTCTACTCTATCTTACTATTTTTCTGCTAACTCCATGAACTCTCCTAGAAAAATAACCTAAAAACCTATTTATAATGTTTAAAATACAAGTCTTAAATAAAATAGGATAACTAGGTTAGCAGCCTCACGAGATGCATGGTCTACGGGTCATATAGTGTTTTACGGCCCATAATCAGGCTTTTGTACTTTGTTGCTGCAAATCTTGACTTGTCTTCTACAACACCCCTCTACGGCTTGTAAAAGGTTCTATGGACCTTAGGGGGGTTTCATCTGATGACACTTCAGAAAATCCTCCTTTTCTAATCCTTAGGGCACGAGACTTGATCTACGACTTGTAAAATGTTTCAAGACCCGTCTGCATGTTCGTAGAACAGACTTTAGAAATCTACCCCTTACTAGAATTATATACGAAACTTCCTTCATGGCTCGTAGAATGATCTATGGCCCATAAAAGGTCTTGTGAATCCTCAAAATCAACAACTTCTGCATATTCTTCCCAAAATCAATGCCAACCCTAAAATCTTGCAAACCAGACACAAAAACACATAAAACCCACTAACATTGCATTGAGAACACACAAAATTCCAAGTTTTAAGCATCAAAAGTTTTGTATTTTGACAGCACATCAACACTCTCAACTCAAGCGACAGACTCAATCTATATAAGCAGTACAATAACATACAAACCTCTACCTAGTGGCATATATCACACCAAACTTAAGCACAGATACCCACACCACTTTTCAAAATACAATCAGATAGCTATCCAGCAAACCAATACAAACTAATGCATGTGACAATACAACTATGACAAGTGATGTACTATCAATAAGCCACAATCACTAAATAAGTCTAATGCTAACACTGCAGTGCAAGTGCCCTCACAAAAAGTAGTCTTAAATCTCACTCTCAATAATGCTTTCATGTATAATCTTTGGACTATGCAAAATCACTCACTCTCACAAACTATATTCATGTATCATGCCCAATACCATAGGCTTGCCCCTGTACTTCATGACTAAGACCTTTGACTACTTTGACTAAGATCACTCTAGGACTTCATAGGCTTGTAACGTAAGCTCAGGCACTTTGGCATGATATTTTGGGAATATAGTGACTAAAGGCCCTCCTTAATACTACATTTTTTCTACACTTTTTCCCTACCAACACTATTACTTTCATTTCATTCTCCCTTTTCTCCTATTTCAAGCTTTTTCGAGTGTTTTTTTTATTTTGCAACTTTTTGCCTTGCTTTTACACTTTATTTTTCTTTTAAACTCATAATTAAGGCCTCACTTATATTTCTTGTACCTAGTACATGATTTTTCTCCTTTTCTATGTACCACTAACTTTCCCCCCTTATTTTATGTTTTACCCTTACACCAATCACCCTCAACTTAGGCTTTTGACCTAAGTTGAGGTGCATATTATCCATCCTCAGAACCAGGGCCACTTTTGGTAGCGATCCTCAACTTAGACTTTTTGCCTCAGTCAAGGTGCACAATGTCTAAGGAAGGACTAGGGCCAATTTCAGGATTTTACAACTAATAAGGCTAAGTCATTTAGGTTCTTTTTACAAAGAATAGGTACATGTCAGGCCTAAACATTAGGATCAAGGGATATTCTACAAATTTGGTTAGTTATTTAGACTAAGTGGACTTTTAAGAAAAATGGCCTAAGATCCTTTCCTAATCCCATTAATCTATAGTCTAAATTAGGGTAACAAGGCAAGTTCCAAATTGAAACACAATACATGAATTTAGCAAATTAAGCTCACACTCACGTGACACTGATTACATTATCAATAAAAAACTCTCAAATTATGCTTTTTATCTCAATTTATCCTTACTTATCTAAACAAGCACTGTCAGTACACTTAAACATGCATGGTTGTTATCTAGACTAACTAATGAAAAATTTGGTGGGAATCATTTTTCACAAGAAATACAAAAACAAACATATACCACATGTATCAATACTATATGCTAAAAATACTACCTAAATATCCTAAACATGTCGGTTCAACAGAAAATACATATCTATGGGAAAAAGAATACAAGCAAGAAAACCCCTAGGATACAAAATTGGGGTAGTTATGGACATAAGATACTCAAACTTCACTAAGACCCATAACTACCCACACCCCATCGAAAAAGAGGTGTATTGTCCTCAATGCATACAATTAAAACAAGATAAAGTATTGAGGTCAAAAAATATACCGGGTGCCTAAGTGCCAGTGTGTGGCTAAGTTTGACCATCCTCAACCTGTGTGATGGCCTCCTCAGTAGTAGCACCATGTCTAAAGAGGCCAATGCCCCTCACCCTCTCAAGTTCTCGAGCCTATCGTCTCAAGACAAGCTCGACCTCCTCCTACTCATCTTGAAGGCATCAATGTGGGCATCTAAGGTGGAAAGACAGCCTTGAATAGCACCAATCATTTATGCTTACATGCGGCCCTCTGACTCTGTAATCGCCTGAGAAACCCAAGGCCTGATCTGCTGAACTAGCTGAGTCAACTGCGACTCAACCTGTGACATTCTCTGTGCCATGGACTGAATAGATACCACGAACACGTAAACCATCCCCGTGGGTACTGTCTATGATGAAGTGAGCTGTGGTGTAGGAGTTGTAGTAGTGGGTCCCTTCTTCTTATCTACCTTAGTTTGTGGGGGCCTCTGCTCTGTGGCAGTAGCAGTGGTAGTGGTAGGTGGAACCTCAGGCGGTGGCAATGGGGAAAACATCTCTAGCATAGGAGCAGGCTGGTATGGTACTCGCTAGAGTACTACCGATTCTCCTTTGCCTTAATTAGACTGACATCCAAAGTATGTTGGACCTCGATCAGTAAGTCCAACTGGTGTAGTCTCTCCACCCTGACTCTAGACAGAGTCTCTAGATCAAGCATGGAAAAAGGATGGAGATGCACTGATGTTTATGCTCCAATAGTAAACCTTTCATAGTAAGCAATAAACCTAACCAAAGGTTAGGGTTGAATCCACAGGGAATACGGGGCTTGACTAAGCTGATCCACTAATAATCATTTCAAGTATCAATCACTATATTCTCTAAAATGGGGGGGGGGGGTTTATTCAAAGTGAAGAACAAAAATAAATGCTATACTAAGTATGCAAGAAAACACTCAAATTGAGGGACAACTTGGGAATTGTGTTCCCCATGATTTTTTACTCAAATACCCTAGACAACATAACCCTAGTTGGGAATTCACATGCAGGACGATAACTTAGGTTTTTATAGCCCTCTTGTGAAGGTGAAGGTCGAATTTCACAATAACGCTTGGTCGGCAACCATGGTGTGCCAACTAACCATTACCCATTGTCTCAATCAACCTCCCTTTGGTAAGGTTTAGTTGATTAGACAAGAACATATCAATCAATTTATGTCATTTACTTCTCTTTTACTATTTGTCACTACCTTGGTTGGGGTCATGATAGTATGAGAGGTTTTGTGTTGGCAACCACCAAACAACAATCAAAACGAAGGGAAATATATGATACATGCAAAACCCAATCTAAGAAATACACAAAGTCTAGGTTATTTTAAGTCAACTACTCATGGTTCCCATAACCCCAAGTTGTAGGTGCTTAGCTACTCATGTCTAAGAAAAAATCCGTAACAATGAATGTAAAGACATAGTTGAGAGTTTACCCCAAACAATGAAGAACGAAAACACCTTCAAGTTGGAAACCACAAGCTTTGATAAATGGAATATGAGTACAATATGATTTTCCAAACCCCCAAAATGGGTCTTCAAATAAAAAATTGAAATCTACACTAAATACTAGAAATATTCTAGAGAGAATATTCAAAATGTGGGACAAAATATTCAAGTCTGAAGTCTCTCTTCTAAAACCCTATCATAAAGTATTTATTCTATTTACAAATTTACCCTAAAAATTAAATAGAAAAGACAGCTGACGGTAGGTACATCGCGTAGATACGACTCGTAGGGTGACCTATGAGTCCTAATCGCAGTTTCGTGGTTAACTTCTAGCATTTTGGACTTAACTTCTACGACCCACTGTTACGAGTCATTGCTTGGGCTACGACTCGTATGCTCCTCTTGTAGTCTAGGCCTTTAGTTCTTGGTCTAAACTTTTAGCTCACTATTCCTTGCTACGAACCATACCCATACGAGTCATAGTGAGACCTACGACACATAGGGTGGCCTCGTATGGCTAACGTTCTCTTTGCAAATTCTTAATTTTGCTCACTGTTCCATGCTACGGGGCACCTTATAACTTGTAGCTTGGGCTACGACTCGTAGTGTGGCTTGTATGTCCTGTACTTTAGCCAAATCTGCAATTTTCTCCCAAAATCATGTCAACCTGTATTTTCTACAGAACTAACATAAAAATACATAAAAACCATAAAAACGTCACACTAAGAACTTGCAAAATCCCTTGTTTTAGGCATCAAATGTGTTATATTTTGACAATACATCATGGACCTCTTCAGGGCCACCTCATCGATCTGCTTGGTGATGAGGCAAGCCCCATCTATCTCATAGCCAGGCAAGATATTGGTAACTAGCACTGCATGCTCTGGCGTCAAAGTATTATCTGCAAGCTTTGGTCGAATGCATGATTTGACAATTGCCCACCAAAATTTGGTGGGGAAACTAAGAGGAGCCTTTACAACAGGCTCTGAGTGAGTGGTTACCCATGCAGGCACCGGACCCTGCTAAACAATCAAATTGACCACCCATCTCATCAAGCCAGATCTACGGTCTGCATCTCTCATCAGGGTCAAGTCCCTAGTCTGCCCCACTCTGTTGTCGAACTCTACTCTAGATTTACAGGTAGGGACTCGGGCCTAAATATGTAGTAGATGGTGGTCTTTGAGATATCTACCTATTGGCCCCTTACTTTGGTCTACATTAGCTTGGGTTGAGCGAGGGGTTTCTTCCCCTTAGGAAGAGTGCTCTGAATGGTGGATGCATAGAACACCCTCACCATGGTCACCCACTGGAGCCCATATCCGATCATAGTGTCCCATAGACTGGGGACACTATCTAGTCTGAATGAGATAACCCGAGGTTCCTCATAAATGGAGCGAGCTGGCTTACCCCACTCTGTAGTCTGCATTTCCTCCGTGTTATGTCCTGCATGCCTACGACGCACCACCAACTAGTAAGAGTGTCTGGTAGAGTTGGTGGGAGCTGACTCTAAGCTAGACTCCTCTTTGGATGAAGTCATCTGAATAGAGGTACTCTTGTTGTGGTTTCCCTCATTAGATTAGGAAGTACGAACGATAAGAGCCTAGGTCTGCCCAGCTCTGGTGGCAGCCCATATCTGTCGTCTGTCAGCCTCTGGGTTAGGTTGGACACTGAGCTCCTCTAGTGATCCACTTAGTGTGAGGGTCTGCTTCTCCCCCGAGGTCTCATCTCTGAGCCTCCTCTGCATGGTCTTGATTTCCTCATGTCTTGCTTTTGGGGCTATAGTACTTGAAACATAGACATTGATACACCTTGGTTAGCCCCATAAATCAAGAAATGAAATGCAAAAACAAATTAAACTTAGTTGCAGAAGGGTCTATGATAGCACCTCTACAGGCCGTAATGGAAACTATGAGCTACAGAAGGCTCTCGTGAAATAGTGTTCACAAATTGTTGTTTACTAGAGTGATATCTACAAGACCAGGTATGACTCGTAGAAGGTCTAACGAGTCATAGATTGAGTCATAAATGATTCTAGTGTCCGAATTCATTGCAGGCAGGGATCCACGAGACCTTTCTATGACTCGTAAAGTGTTCTACGACTCATAAAAGGTCTCGTCTGATGGGTACTCAGAAACTTTAGGTTTTTGGAATCTTATATGAGGGGAAATTACAACTTGTGGAATGTTCCATAGATCATCAAAGCTACTCGTAGACTAGAGAACTCTGTCGCTTGAGTTTCTAAGACCATCAACATGGACCCTATACGACATTTTCAAACTATTCTACCTCCATCAAAACAATACGCACACACCTAAATGATTTTTATCACAACAACCAATACCCTAACATGATGATTAGCATATATACCCCTATAAAAAATTATTAAGCATACTTTCTCAACCCTTCCAACCCCGCTTGAATGAATTAACAAAAGAAACACTAACCCGTGTCATCACACACCAAATATCAAATATATAATCAATTCAATTCAATTGGTAGGTTATTACTAGGGTGTCAACACATCATTCAAAACACAAAACAAGGAAATTACATAAAATTCTGGTCTTAAACACATATTCAAGCATGTGCAACCATAATTCGATCATCAAAACATGTCAATACATATACATAGGTTTGTGTCTAACACAACCATACAAGACAAGAGTTCTCCAATGCCTAGATGAAAGGGTATTGATGGAGAGTTATTTCAACATAGAGAGAAAATCCTTGAACTTGCCTTCTTCCTACTTCTTTTTAATTCTTTGAAGGAAGGGAGGAGGAGGCCTAGGACTTGGCTTCAGCTTCTGTGGCATATCTACAGCTTCACTTACCCCATCCTTTCCATGATCATCTCTGGTATCTGCATCCTTGACCATGACTGTCTCCTCTTTAACATCATCCTTATCAACTGGCATAGGAGGATCAATGGTGCTCTTGCCACCACATATAGTAACCGCTATATACTACCCTTCATTCTTAGGATTTTGAATTGTGTTGCTAGGCAGTATACCCCTTTGACACTGATTAAGTTGAGATGACACTTGACCGAAATGTTACTCAAGTTGTTTGATGGAAAAAGAATGAGTCTCAATTTTTTGATTTATACTGGGGATCTCAAATTTTATCCCCCTCAGAGTCTTATCATATGTATCAGCTTTCTTCAACAGAGGGTCAAACATCTCAACTCTTGAGCTACTCACACCTGTGTCACGATTGTGTGGACTGGGGATCTCAAATTTGATCCCCCTCAGAGTCTTATCATATGTATCAGCTTTCTTCAACAGAGGGTCAAACATCTCAACTCTTGAGCTACTCACACCTGTGTCACGATTGTGTGGTAATGTATAATGACCATTTCTGTAACTATCTCTGCGGCCCAATCTGCATTTCTATCTTGGTCCCGATTCCTTTTGTAATACCCTCCGCGGTTGTCTCTGAAAGCTCCATCTCAATTGAAGTTCCAACCCTGATTTCCTTGACCTTGGCACTAATAGTCCTGATTGGACCCTTAGGCGTTGGTCTGAAAACCCCCTGTCTAATCAGTAATAAAATAAGTATCCTTCTCATAGTAGGGATTATTATATGTGGGTACGCATGGAGGCTAATGAACAACTGCATTGACTCAATCCTGATTCTACTTCATCATCACCTCCATAGTTATACGGATTCGAGAAAGCTCTTGGATAATATCTTCATTTATCTTATCTTGTTCTGAATCAATACTGACAGCGCTCGAACTTTTGGTAGATGGTCTATCTCTTTGTCCCCATACACAATTTGTCTTGACCACTCTCTCCATCCTTTCAGCAATCCTTGCAAATGGCTGATCTAAGAACATGCACCCTCATAATTGTATTAGAACATGCTTGACTATTTTCATCAAGGGCATGATAGAAGATCTCCACCAAGGCATCATCAACATTTTTGTGGTCTAGGACACTCCTCAAGCACTTAATAAACCGCTTCCATGTAGTACTAATTGAGTCACCAGGAAGTTGCTCAAAGTTGTTGATGTGATCTTTCAACTTGAGCTTCTTCGACCTCAGGAAGTACCTCTTCAAGAAGGCCCTCTGCAACTCAGCACAACTTGTGATCGAACTCTGCGGGAGCTCAAATAGCTATAGTGTTATATTACCTGTTAAAGATAATAGGAAGACACGAAGTCCCACAATATCTATAGATAGATTCTATGTTTCTATTACACTCTTGTAGACAAATGCAATGTCTGTAGATGGCTATACAGATCCTTTGATTGTAGGCCCACAAACAACCCATGGTTCTGCAGCATTTGAAGAAATCCACTTGAAACCACGAACTTCGTGGCAGTCGATAGTGGTGGAAACACAATAGCTCCAATCACCTCCACAACCATAGGGTTCAGTCGGTATTGATTCCACTAATAAGCATTGGCATTGAAGTCTTGTGGTTGTCGAGCAATGTCCTCAAGAGGAACCCAACCTATGGGCCATGACTGGTACCCGGTAGGGGCACCCAGACAACATGACCAAATCAGATTCCAACATGAGTTACTATTAATTTTATAAAAAATTTTGGCAAAGTTTCCTCGGTTTTATTGACTAGCCACCTGAAACAGGAGAGTACAGCGAACCAACAGATAGTATACAAACATGAATATATAAATATGCGGGCCAACAAGGTCACCGCTGCAGTCCTGCCACCTAATAAACATAATACATAGTCAAAATGCTCAGACAGGTGGCTAGGTGTCACATATCAAACATATATATATACGAGATACTGGAAACTAATAGATAGGACCCACACTCACCATGTATCCACTGACCTCTAATACAAATACATAGAATCAAATGACGGGATTGGGCACCCGTCATTCCGAGAATGTATAAAGTCTGAAATAACAGAATATCAACATAGTATACCAAATGAGGCTAGTGGAGGTCCTAAGCTGGAGGCCCTCTAGCTTGTACGTCGGGACCTGCGGGCATAGCACCTGACCATGTCTCCGATACATAGCATGAACGTGGGGTAAGTAAGCCGACGTCCCTGAACTCAGTTACCCAAGTGTGGCATAAAGCCATTATATCATAGGTCCCACCACAGCATAACTCCACTAAGCGAAGCCGGCCTTGGGGCGAAGCCGACCCTGCCGTATCCAACCAACCTCGAAAAATACCCGGGAACCGGCAAAATGGAAATATAGTGGCACGAGTAGAGTAGAGCGAAGTGTATGAACAAAATCACTTTTGGGATTTAAACTTGAATATAACTC
>DF367919.1:30083-42565 GCA_000787875.1 Solanum virginianum | reverse complement strand
GGGGGGGGGGGGGAATGGGCAGCAAAGGCCCATCAATTTAGAGCCCCTTAAAGCCTAAGTGAAGGGATCACAATGGTATATTAATCACTTGATAAAATAAGTCTTATAATGAAATAGTAAGTTGGCCAAGTGCCCCTTTAAAAGGGGCTTATAAGCAGCTTACTCAAATCACTTAACTTGGACAAAAATCAGATTGTTTTTCCAAGTTTTCTCTCAACTCTTTCTTGACTTTACAAATAGCCACAAGAGACTTTTAGGGTTCTTGTAGAGGCCCTAGAATTGAAGGTAAAGGTAAGTAATTATAGTGGTGTATTTAGTGTGGTTTCTTCATGAAAAACAAGAAGTATATGCTAGTTATGCTTGTGCTGGAAATTTTGACAGAATGTGTCCTAAGGATTGTTATGCACTTTTCTTGTTACTCAAGAGGATTTTCTCTTCTTGGTTGTCTGAATTATGAAGTAAGATTTATGGTTTTAAGAAGTTATAGTTTGTTAGTGATGTAACTAGGCTACGACACCACTTTTACAGTCCACAAAACTGAGTTCTTATATGATATCGCAATTGTGTTCTTAGTACGAACTTGTGGACTGGTAGTTGGGAATTGTTGTTCCACAACCTCCATCTACTTTGCCATAATTTTTGGACTATTTTAAGGATGATTTTATGTGCAAAATATGTTGGATACATTCTAGTTAAAGTTGAAACAGGTTCGGGATTATTGACGTCAAAATGTAGCGAGACAACGTAATGTTATGCCGCCTTTTTGTGTGTTGTGTAAGATTATTCTGTCTTGTACCTTGTGAACTATTGTAAGACTGTTAAGGGTCTAAAACAAGTTGTATATTGCATGTACATAAGAATGGTTACTAGAAAATATGATTATAAGTGGAAAGGTTAAGAATGCCTTTGGATCGCTAAATACAAGCTTGCTGCCCGGACGTTACATTTTATAAGATTGGACTGCCAAGAAGTGTTTCTTAGCTACTAATACCATTATTATTGTTTACTCTATTGTATATAAATATTTGAGGGAAAAGGAGGTTACTCTGAGGTAATAATGAGGTCATATATCGAGGTATGCAAGGCAACTTGATTTCGTATTACTTGGCATGAAATCTAGATTCTTCCTTGACATATAAAGGCAAAGCTCCGACACAACTATTAACCATGTCTCCACTCTTTAAAATGTTCATATGCTCCCATACATAGTCACCTTCAAATTTTCATACATACTTGGATAACAAGATACATGGGTTCTTGTTGCTAAATAAACTTCATGAGTTGTTTCATTTCATATGCATTTTATTATTTGTGTAATGTACTCTTCTCATTGTTGTATTGTCTTGTCTAACTATTTACATGTCATATGCTATATCTACAGTCCTGCAGCTCCAATATTATGAGCACCAAAAGAATCATCTTAAAGGTAATTAAAAGATTAAGTAAAGTATATTGTTTATTAATAGGTGGTAACCCGAGTGGTGAAAGAATCACCTAGCCAGGGTTAATCCCATTATGGGGGTAGCACTAGGGGTGAAAGGAAAAGCCTAGCAGGGGCCATCCTGATATAGATTTACCACTGATCAACTGGTTATTTGTATTACTTGCTACGCACAGATTATATAGTAAAGGTAAAGTAATAAAAATAACTTAAAGTACATGATTCCACATTATGACTAAAGGTTGTCTTTTATCCTTACACCAGTGTATAGTTTCATTTGAGTTGTTACTTCATATACAATATTACCTGACTTACATATTCAGTACATTATCTGATACTAACATCCCTTACGGGGGACCTACATTTTATGCTGCAGGTACTGGTGCTAGTAGCTCTCCCCAGTAGGAGTACAGAATATGCAGCTACTATTACCAAACTCCAGGTTGCTTCGGAGCTTTGTGTGTCTAGAGCTTATATTTTTGTATCGTATAGTTATTCGAGGCGGGGTCTATCCCGACCCTTATCAGATACTTTTCCTTATCTAGAGGCTTTATAGACTATGTAACTTAAAGTGTGCTCATGTCTCATACTTTAGACAATGTGGCCCCTAACAGCCTAGCGTATGCATTTTCTTTTGGCTTTTTATTACTATTTACTTTCTTAATGGCATGTTGAATGAAGAAATCCCTTATAATATGTATAGAAAGTGCATGGATATAGGTTGGTTCTCCCGATCCTTATCGGTAATAGTTGCCAGTCTGCCTTAACAGAACTTTGGGCGTGACACGTACCCTTCCAAAATGCTCACCAATAACATGGCACTCTCTAATGTGATCACATTATCTGTGAACGTGGGCCTAATGTGCATCTGGATAATAGACCACCAGAATTTTACCCTAAATAAGAGATGGGCCTTCAGAATATACTTTCCATGATCCGTAACCCATATCGACTCAACTCCTTCCTTGCAAATTAGGCCTGCTATCCACCTCAATAACTCCGTTTACTACCCAGCATCATTCTGATTAACTGTTTTCCTTATATCTGCCATCCTATGGTCATATTCTGCTATAGAATGTGGGACTATGTAATTCGGCTTGAATTGTACCCTTCGAATGGTCTTAGCTGAGATGTCGACTTTCTCATCCCTAACCATGACTTCGCTCAACCGTAGTGCATCGATGGGCTTCATGAGCCTTGGAGGGTTGCTACGTACAGTAGCATAATACAAAGCATAGAATTCCCGAACCAAGTAAGGAGTGTACTTCCCCAGCATTTGTGATAACCAACCTAATCCATGGCGGTCAATGTCAGCTTCTAAATCTGGCATGCCTTTCAGCGCTGATTCTTTCAACCTTGACTCCTTGTGAAATCTTCACACTAGCCTTCCTTGACCTTTAAGTTCCAGTCCCTTATCATAGATCTCTTTCATTCCAGGAACACACCATCATGTGTTTTTCGGATCGATGGAGGTGACAGTGTACGCTGAATCCTCAGGCTGAGGAGGAACAATCTCTTCTGAATAAGCCTGACACACCTCAAAAGAACCCACATGGGAAGATGTGTTATCCGCATATCTCTCCTCTAGGGGTATTTTGGTAATTTTATTGGGTGTTATACTAAGTGTTAATGCTTAGCCATGGACCATGTAAAGTCCTTAGCGAACTTGAACCACACTACATCTTGCCATGAATGCTACGAAAAATTATTTCATTGCTAAAATGTTTAGCTACAATTTATTTTGTAGCTTTAAGTGCATTTTCTTGTAGTGTTTATAAGCACCCTAAGCTCCTTTTGTTTGTACACTTTATTCAACCCTCGAACATTCCATGTTACCAGCTTCATGATATATGTGCTTTTTTTAGGAATGGAGCTAGGGCCACGGAACCACTTTGACCTTGTTGCATTCTACATTGTTCATTATGCATTTCTTGTCTTATTTCCTCCACCAATGGGTTAAAAACATTGGCTTCGACGAACAGTTCGTTCAGAGAACAGTAAACCAACTTCTGAAGGAATACAGTAGAGATGATGGATGGGCCTTTATTGAGGAATATGGCTACAAAGAACTCATTGAAGCTATTCTTGGTGATCAAGCGAGCAATGATGAAGATGCTACGAAACAAAAGGGTGTCTCCTCTCAAGATGAAAGAGCAGAAGACCCTGCTTTACGAAGCATCCTTGGTCCATCAGGCACTGTCTTTGATTCCACATACAACAAAGCTGGTAATACTGTAGGAGAAACATCATGCTCTGAGCTTGTCAATGCAGTAGAACCAATTTATGTAGAGCTTTGCAGGAACAAACAAGATATTTGCAGTACTGAAGTATTTTGTTCCCCACTAGTCATGGAATAACTCTCATGTTTCTGCTCCACCTCCAACTGCTTCCCTATCCCCAGTTCCTGTTGATCATCACCCCACAGCTTTTCCTTCCTCGAAGGGTGTTTCCTCATAAGATGAAAAAATAGAAGACCCTGCTTTAGAAAATACCAGTTGTCCTCTAGGCACTCTTGTTGATTCCACATACTATGAAGCTGGCAATACTCCAGGAGAAACAGGATACTCTAAGCTTGTTGATGCAGTAGGAGAGCCAACACACGAAGAGCTTTGTAGCCACAAACAAGACATTGGCAACACTGAAGTATTATGTCTCCTGCCAGTTGAAGGAGATGGACATAGGTGTAAAGACATACGGGGAAGCAAAACTTCTATCAAAAAGGGGGACGGCTAATATTTCTTACAGTGATGGTGGCAATTCTGGGAGAGAAGTGCTGCAAGAAGGGAGTAACTTTCATATTACTCCCCATGCCCAGTTAATAGTGTACCTCCCTCTGCTGATCATCTTCCAATAACCCTTCCTTCTTCAAAGTGAGTTTGCCTTCAGCCACCAAGAAGGCACTTTCCTTGTTATGGCTGGATCGAAAGTGACAGTGAAGAGGAAGCTGACGACTTCATACAATTACCACCAATGAAATGCCTAGAGATTAGTGTATAAATAGTTGGTTGTAGGGGTTTATTTGCTGCTTGTATCAAGCCCAAAAACTTTTGAATCACCATGCTTGCCCTCTTCCATTTACATGAACTTGAAGGAGACTATGCTGTGTATGAAACTTAAAAAAAACATTGGTGATAGGTACTACTCGATTTCTACTTTGGATTTCCCAGCTGGGGTATTTTTGGCCTCAGTCCATCTCTGATTGTATTTGCTTTGCTGCTCTAATAGCTGCTGCCCAGTGTTTGTTATTTTGGCCATTTTCATCTGTTGGACAGTAGTCATCACTGTGGCCTTTTTCTCCTCTTTGTTTCCAACCTCACTCTGCTGAATAGGCACTGTGGTTGTCCCCTGCACTTGTGACTCATTTGTCTTGTCTTGTTGGACAGACCCTATGCTCGATATTGAGCTCTTAGATTCATGTTTGATCCAATACTCCCTTAGCATTTTAGTCGTCTTCTTTATGATAGCTTGTTCCGTTGGTTTCTTGGCTTCACTGGCAGGACATGAATGTCCTAATATGAGACATTTGGTGCAGTAAGTTGGTTTCCACTTATAGTAAATAGGCTGCTCAAACACCCGACCACTAAGATCTTGCACCTTCACTTTACTAGGCAATTCATACGTGACATTTATTTCCACAGGAATCCTAGCATAGGAGATCCGGTCGATAAGGGATATGCACTCATCCGCATATAAAGGACGCCCCAATCCACTTCTAATTCTTCTTAGGGTATCCTTGCCCCAACAATTGAATGGCAGATTAGGGAGTTTAACCCACAGGGGAATCAGACGCAACACCTCATCCTATACTCACATTGTTCCTTTTGGTTGGTATTAGTATCCTTATTTTTGTCGCCCTTTGCCTGATTATATTTAGATATAAATCACAGTGTTCTTTTTATTGATCTCATGGACGCCCTCATCTTTTTTAAGTTCCTTTTGAGCAATTTGTTTTTACTCATTAAATCAATTTTATCTTATATTAGTATAAAGGATAACATTCATATTCTAGCAGTCTACACCTCCAATCAATTCCGTTAAGTTTTGAATTTTGTAAATCATTAAAGTAACCAATTTAGTATATTTTCTCGGCTGAACATGATCAGGAAGACGGGAAATAGTGCAGTTGGAAAAAAAATCTATAATTGTTGTTATTGCTTCAATTCTTCAGTCGCTTTATTTTAGAGAAAATCATTATTTTTAATTCACATTAGTTTTGGTTAAAAAAGAAATAATTTTCTTTCTATATAGTAATAGTAATTTTTATGTGGATTTGTTGTGCAGAGTTTTGAAAGCAACTGAAGTGATCAATTACTAGCAACTAAATCTTGACTTATGGATTGATGATTTGACAAAGCTATTATAGATTTTGTTTGAGAAACTAAGGGAACTAATTTAATTAGGAGTTGAGAAAATGTGAATAGCAAGTGGTTTTGAAACTATAGAATCTAGTTTGATTTCAATTTTGATTGAGATAGAATAAATTATTTGATTTGAGATCATTTAACTTTTACAAGACACTTATTATATTTCTACTTTGTTCTTTGATTATAATATTGAAGTACATTTATTTTACATATATTTCAAGTTTGTATCATAATAAAAATTATATAAACGTGTCTTATTGATATTTTAGAAATTTGATGGCTACTTTAATCTAAATAAAGAAAATGTATTGACATTTTGCGAGGTTTAATATAAGTGTCGCTAATTTTTTTTAACATTTGATATTTTATTTGATGACGTTAGCAAAAATGTTAGAAATTTGAAGGTGATATTCTATGATAGCAAAGTAAATGTCGTAAAAGAAATTTTTATCAATATTAATGTAAATGTTAGAAATTTAAGTGATAAAATTTCTTATCCACATTTGTCTAAATGTAGAAAATAAATGTGGTAAATTCTTAATTGACATTTTCTTAAATGTTGCAAATAGTTGTCTTAAATTTACTACCAATATTTTTCTAAATGTATGAAAATAAATGTTGTAAATTTATGATCAACATTTAATTACCTGAATGTTGTAAAAATATTGTCAACATTTTTTAAAATGTCAAAAATAAATATCATAAATTTCTTATCAACATTTACCTAAATGTCATAAAATATCTATCGACATTTAGGTAAGTATTGAAAAATTTTCGACATTGAAATATACGACATTTGAGACAAATGTAAATTAAATATTGGTAATTTAATTTGTGACATTTAAATAACTTAATGTGACGTTTATATAATGTCGTGATATCTCCACTTTCTTGTAGTGATTGATGGTGTTCAAGATAGGATTATAGCGGAAGCCTATAATTCTAGATACTCTATTCATCCTAGAGATACAAAGATGTACCATGACTAGAGAGAAGTCTATTGGTGGAGTGGAATAAAGAGGGATAAAATTGTATTTGTTTCCAAGATCCCATATTGTCAATAAGTCAAAATTGAGCATCAAAGGTCATGTGAATTGACACAGAACTTTGAGATTCCTAAATAGAAGTGGGAGACGATCAATATGGACTTCATTACATGTCTGCCAAGGTCCCAAAAGTAGCATAATTTGATATGGGTGATTGTGGATAGGATGATAAAATCAGCTCACTTCTTGGCAGTTAACACGACTGACAAAGGATTCTGCCAGATTGTACATTTGTGAGATTTTAAGGTTGCACGGAGTTCTTTTATCTATCATTTCAGACGAAGGAACTCAATTCACATCTCAATTTTAAATATCTTTTCAAAAAGGATTGGGTAGGTGAATCTTAGTACAACTTTTCATCCCCGTATAGATGATGGTTAGGCAGAGCACACCATTCATGTAATAACCTCAAAGGTCATTTTTGGCATTTTCGATGAAATTACCATTTTGCCATTCTCGATAGTTGTCATGTATCATTTTTGGTTGAGTCTAAAAGTCAGATTTCAAAAACCTTGTAAAAATCTTGGAGGTGCAATTTTGAGCAAATCTTTTCATGGATTTTCATTAGGCTAAGCTTCCTAAACACTAAATTTTTTATTTTCAGTATTTAACTTAAAATGTTTGTTTTCAACCCTCCAATTTTTATGGGTTTTCAAGAATATAATTCAAACTTTAAATGATGGTTTCTCCCTCAATTTCTACTCAAATTTTATGAGATTTTCACCTACAAACTCTATTTTTCATGTCGAACCTGATTTTGAGCTTAATTTCCAGATTTGAAATTTTTGAAAAGTAGCCTACATTCTTATCATTTTACCTCTAGACCTAATTTCTATCAATATGTGTATCAATTGACTGCTTTTGACGCTTATATCTCATTCTTGAAAGTGGTGTAGTGTTTTGAAGTTGATTTTGTGGATTCATTCGTCCAGTTGGCTAATTAGTGTGCGATTCAACCTATGAGATTGTGGTGATTTAGAGTATCATAAAAGGGGAAAAGGTTTGGATTTGAGTTGATATAGACTTTGATTAAGGCAAGTAAACTTTTAACCATTTGTTAAGTATGGTTGACCCTTGTATTATCCTATGTGTATGGGTTTAGGTGATTTGTGGCATGAAATGGAATAAAATTACACTATTATAGGCTTTGATCATTGGATTTTGGATTGGGTAATAATAAATGTTGTGAATTCTTGACTTGTGAAATAATTTTGGGATTGTAAATTTGTGGATTATCCGATTTTTGATTGATGTGGCTACTGACTGATATAAGTACATCTAGTGGTGGTCAATGAGCAGGTTGGGTTAAATTTGGGCCGATTGAAAATGGGTCAATATAAAATGGGTAATAATTCAAACTCGCCCATATATTAAATGGGTAAAAATAAGTTAGGTAAGAAATGGATTCGGTAAAATACTAGTTTATCCATATTTTAGTGAGCAAATAGTACTCTACTTTAAAATTCTATATGGATAAAATAATTTACTTTATTTTTGAATGAAAAACATTAAAAATATTTCATTTAATTGTATTGTATCATAAAATTAATTTCGACACCCGATGCGAGATTTGACTTTTAAATTGGGATTTGATCCCGATTCTAAAGAAATCATATGAACCAACTTCTAATAAGACCCGACATACAACTTTCGACTTGAAATTCAATTTCGACACTCGAACTGAGAGGGGGTCAAGTGTTGGATTGGGATTAAAAAAATACATTTTTAAAATTTGAAAATTTTAAATTCAACTTTTAATTTTTCTCATATTGATTTCATACTTATAAGTTATAACCTTAATTTGTAGTGGCTCATTCTTGTGGGTTTTCTAACCGTAGCAAGTTTTTCAACTGAATTTACAATTTTTATGATAAATTAAAAATTTTATTAAAAAATTTTTTTTATAAAAAAATTGATTTTCTTTGTGGGTGGAAGGGTGAGGGGTTGAGGGCTTGCAGAGGGATCATGGTATTGGGTGGAGTACGAAAAAAATTGTAATTTACAATTGGAGGAGAGTTTTGTCAAATATTTTCCTACTTTTTAGAGGTAAATTATTTTTCTTAAATTTGAAGAAAATAAGGTTATTAAAATTTTTATTTTCAAAATATTTAGGTCAATAAAACATGATATTTTACCCATGTAAAAAAGTCACTACCCAAACTACTAAAATATGGGCGGATTGGGCGGGTTTCCAAAATATGGGTTCATTTTGCCGAAACTAAGTACACCCTAACCCTTGTTAAGTTGATTGAACTTAGTATTTTCTTTCAATGTGAAACTTGGGGGTTAGTGAACTATTCTAGTGGATATGATTTAGGTAATGGGAAGGTTGAAATGATGACATGTAGGACTTGAATTATGAGATGATGTCCATTGTTATTGACTTAGACTTGTGAGCTAATATTGTGAAATGAGTTTGTGATACCATTGTTGATAATGTAAAAGTGTTCATGATGTCCTGACTGTTGAACTTTGAATTATATTATACGGAATTGTCTATTGAATCTCTTATGTGAAATGTTGCACTAAATGCATACTTTGAGATGTTGAAAAATTGTGAAACTAATTACTTGTGAAATGAGAACTCAAATGATGAATTGTCTTAAGCTATGATAACTAAGGGTAATTAAAAGGGTTGAACCATGTTACAATATAATTATTACATAATGTGTTAATAATAACTCAAATGTTGAAAGACAATGAAATGGTTGATCAATTGTAAATAAATGATGCATTATAGACATCTTGCCTATTTCTATATACGTGAAAGTGATAATTGTACCATGATAGCATGAATTACTTGATGCTCCATTGTGATTCAAATCCGATGAAAAATAGTTCTGACTAATTGGTGATGAGATTTGAGTACTTGTTTTTGTGTATATGAACTATGCGGACATCTTAAATGCACCCATGATTGTGAAAGTGATTCTTGTGATATGATAATATTGAGATTGTGTGCATTGCATTCACTTGTTATGGGTGCATTGATATTTGTCATGGCTACGACTAAGAGATGAGCAACGTAATATGTGGATTGGTCCTTGAGGTCTCTACCGGTCGATGATTAGCCGAGGTATCTGCCAGCGACCAAAGTAATATTCCGGTGGGTGATGTGGCCAAGGTTTCTTCCAATTATGTGAGCATTGGTCGAGGTCTCTGCTAGCAATGTTCACAGATACATGATCTATGTGAGGCCCCCATGGGTTTTGGTCTGAGTTTATCAGGGGGTGTGTGCGTAGGATAGACATGCATCACGATTACTTGACATTTCATCGCCTTGTTTATATTTCATTGCATTCACTCTATCTCATGTCATCTATTCTTTGATATTATTGTATATATTACGTGTGAGACTGTGAGTGCTCTGGAACTTGTATATTATTAAGATTGAACTATTGAAAGACTGTGATATATCTTGATAACTTGAGCCTTGTATATTGTGATGATTGGATTATGTGGATACCATAAATGCTTATGATATTGATAAACTATTGTAGCACTTATTACCTCTTTATATGAAACAAATAAATTAGAAGTTTACAATAATTAGTACGAAGGAATCGCATGAAAGAAATCAATGAAAGAAGTGTTTTATCCTAATAGACATCCTGTAGCCCCCTGAAGATAGATACATGTCACGACCCAACCCCGTGGGCCGTGGCTTGTGCCCAAATTAGGCACCCAGAGTAAATCCGAAGCCAGACAACAAATACAAATCTTATTTTACAGAAATTTCGGCAGAGTTTTCTTTGTTTTAGTGACTACCCAAACCCTGCATACAGAAAACTCCAGCACACACAATATATATATATATAGGCGGGCCGACAAGGTCATCAGAAATTTTGACAAAGTTTCCTTTGTTTTAGTGACTACCCAAACCCTGCATACAGAAAATTTCAGCACACACAACATATATATAGGCAGGCCGACAAGGTCACCACTGTGGTTAAACTGCCCTACATACATAACATAAATACATAGTCATACAAACTGCTAAACCCATACTCACAGGTGTCCACAAACCTCTAACTACACAAACTGAATCAAAAGACGGGATAGGGCCCCCATCGTACCCTCGAATGTACAGAAATANGGGGGTCAGTACGAAATACGTACCGAATATGTAAAGCAAAAAGTACGAAGTATATATATATCAGAACAATCACTAAAACAAAAGTACAATAGTTAAATGCATACCCGAAATATATCACAACACTTACTTACCAGAGCATAAGGTGTATAGCAAACAAGGCCAAAGTATAACGGTAAGTGCATATCTAAATTACTACATACTTCTTTCCCAATATATGAAACTGAGGGATAACTGAAACAAAAGTACATAGAGCAGTATATATCAAAAAAATGTCAAAATGCCTACTTTCAAGATTCAAATTCAAGTCACAAACATTTACTTAACATATCAACCATAGGGTAAGTGAGCCAGGGAAGACCGCTGCACTCACAATTCATATTACAAAAGTGGCATAATGTCGATAAGTGAGCCAAGGAAGACCACTGCACTTACGTGAGCCAGGGAAGACTGCTGCACTCACAAGCTATAATGCTAACATAGGATAAGTGAGCCAGGGAAGGCCGCTGCACTCATAAGGGGTAAGTGAGCCAGGGAAGACCGCTGCACTCACAAGTCATCATACGCACGACAACAACCAGCCTGAGAACCGGTGAATGATAATATAATAGGCACGAGCAGAGTCATAAGAATCATATGCAAGGACAAAGTCATACCCGAGACCGTGACAATAATTATTATATATTGTTAAAACTTTCAAACTTCGCAAACATATCACACGAATCTAGACATGGCATTTGAACCTAGCAACACCGAGAACTTTAGTACTACTATCCACATTCATACTCTCCATTTTCATACAGATTCTATGGGCAACAAGGCAAATAAACCACGACTTAAAACTTGAAGTTTTGCGAGCTAACAGTCAACTTAAAGATAAGATCACGCTAGAAGGCATTGGTTGACTCAACATGATAGCATCAACCTTGAGACATCTACTGGATATTGTTATAATTGGTGCAACCAGTTTGTGTGTTCATTCATCTTAAATTCACAATAACAATAATGAAGCGGTAGTTGTCATAAGAAAGAGATTGTAGGTTGTGCTGAGATTCTTATGTAGAAAGAAAGAGGTCCAGCGAATCCCTTGGCTCTAGATTTTACCAAATGACTCGTACAGTACTTGTATGAAAAAGACTTCAAAATATCTTCACATAACAGACTTCAACTTATCCAGATGATATAACCTTTGGTGGAGATAAAAGAGGAACTAGTTTCTATGAAAACACTAAATCATAAACCCTTCCAAGTGCACCTACCAACATCTATATCTCAGAACAGTAAATAAAATTTCAAAATGAAAGGAAATTGTTATAAATAATGTTTAAGACAGCTGACTTTTACTCAGAATGAGCATTATCAAAAGAAAACTACAAAGAACCTTGTATTCTTCTGGTCTGAAAAAAATATAACAAATCATGACACCCAAGTTTTGTTCCAACGATCACTAGTCCTTCATCTGCTAACTCAAAAGTTTCAGGTAGCACCAAGGAAAACAAAGACTTGACAATGTAATACAGAGATTCCTCTTCCCTAAA
>DF367919.1:13305-24336 GCA_000787875.1 Solanum virginianum | reverse complement strand
AGAATCCATCTCAGCTCCAATTAATCAACACAACAACAACAACAACAACATTACTACAAGCTATTCTTTCAAGATTTTATTTCAATTTAATGTACACCAACATACATACAAGCTTTAATTCACACAAAACAAAGCTGAAAAACATCATAACTTTCACACCCCTTACTAGACCCAAATCTTTATAGCCGTAAAACAAACCATTTTCTTGGCCAACCAATGCCTCCATGCCACTTTATTACATCACCCGAACGTCAAACATATACTTCCAATGCTAAAACATAACATTAACTTACTTACATGGACTCTAATTCGACCAACTCTTCAATTACACATATGCCATTTCCATGCCATCTAAACACAATTCCATAGTTTCAATACAATATACTACCATTTACATACATACTTGAAATTTGACCCTAACCTTCCTTATTCACAATTCACTTTAACAAACTATTCTTTCAAGATTTTATTTCAATTTAACATACACTAACATACATACAAGCTTTAATTCACACAAAACAAAGCTAAAAAGCATCATACCTTTCACACCCCTTACTAGACCCAAATCTTTATAGCCGTAAAACAAACCATTTTTTTGGCCAACCAATGCCTCCACGCCACTTCGGGGACTCAATATACCAAGCTTGAAGCATCAAAATAATTGTAGAATCAAAATTGTAATTTTTTTACTGTAGCAACCCGAGAGGAGTTGCTCTGTTGAAGTGTCAAAATAATTGTAGAATCAAAATTGTAATTTTTTACTGTAGCAACCCGAGAGGGGTTGCTCAGTTGGGAATATTTTTGAGTCTTGAATTTGGCTAAGTATGGAGAAGAAGAGAAGAATGAAAGATTTAAAGGATTATATGTATCTACCTCTATTCCCTTGAGCAAGCCGAGAGTTTGATTGTTGTTCTTCAACTTGAGAGAGTTTTTGGCTAAGTGTTCGAAGTATACAAATCTATACAAGATAAGGGACATCTTACACATAAATATCCTGGTCAAAAGAATGGTCCACACTACCCACTTGGACCAATAAAAATGTAACACCATTCAAGAGCACTATTAATTTGTCTTCAAGAACTTAACTTTGCAAAATTCCACTTTTGATCCCAAAATTTTCCTAATCGATCCAATTAAGGACATAAGGGTCCTAACACCCCAAGTTAGAAAATTTTACTTTAATCTCAAATTTCTTGATAATGTCACTTTAGACTCAAAACTTCTAACAATACCACTTTGGTTCCAAATTCCTATAACGATTATAATGCACAAAAATATGGGTTCTAACAATACAAATATTTACATATAGATCCGTTAGACTCTACTAGATACCTTAAGTAGGTACCCATATGCTGGAGGGTATGAAAGGGCCTAAGAAATGGGATCTACAAATTTTTTAAGTATCTGTGGGTTTTACAAAAAGGTATACGAGTCGTAAGTGGCTCCATGAGCAGTAACTCATGCTCATGGAATATTAGCCAGACTTGGTAAAAATACTAATTTCTAAAGTTGAGTACACGAGATATCAGATGACCCATGGATTAACATATGAGCCATAAGTCAAATCATGGAATGCAATTCAGAGAAAGTTTCTGATAATCCAAGATGTTATCAAACGAAACCATATTTTTGTGACCCGTAGACTAGACTACAGCCCATAATTGGGGTCTCGTGGTCTTGTCTAGTAGCATTTTATAAGGGATAAATATGACTTTTCCTACTATTATATGTTTATATTACATCGTTTAAGCCTTAAATATACCTTTTAGAGCCTTATACAATCTAAAACAACTTTTTCCAACCCATTCTAAAAATACCCTAAGTCTGAAACCCCTCCCACACACTCTCAAGTTCTTCAATCTTTCAAGAGAAGAGGTCAAGCTAGGGTTTTGTATTCTTCACCTGTAAAGTCAGATTTTCCTCCATTAAATCACCAAGGTATTGGGTTTGATTGTGGAAACATTTCCTCCACAAGTTCAACCATTCTTCTTCCTCATCTATTTGAAATTTATAGATATTTATGAATGTTTTTATGAACTCCTTTATATGATAATATTATAAAGAGATTTATGATGTTTTACCTTTGTACATTATTATGCATTGAAAAGACATGTAAAATTTATGAATTTTTATGAGGGTTGATGATATCCTAGCTAAGTCTTGCTATGCTTATGGTAGGTTTCTTTGAATAATGTGCAAGTGGTTCCATTTTACTCTTCTAAAGTCATTTAATTTTGAATTGCATGGTTTTAAACTTATGTACATGTACCCACCATAATTTGATTGAAGATGTATGCCAAGATTCTATGATGTTGAGGGCCTTATGGCAAAATATGTGAATGATGAATGATATGAATTTGAAGGGTTATTATGCATGCTATGAGATATGAGAATATTGTGAAAAGTTATGAAAGTTATGAAGCCCTATTTTGATATTATGAAGTTCTAGTTTTGATGAGCTACTCTATGAAAATATTATGATATTATGATGCTTTGCACATTATGGCTATAAGTATGATCTAAATATTCCTTGGGATTATGACCTAGCACCGAGAGGACCTTGGTAGATAAGCATTGTCCCTTAACAATGTTGCCACCGTAGGTTTGTGAATTAGCTAATGGATCCATCAAGCTTATGTTACATGATCAGCCAAAAAGGGTGGTATTCTCATAAGACACATCTTTATTAAATACCAAAATGGATGGTGTTCCCGTAAGGTTTTTATCATAAGTTAACCAAAAAGAATGGTGTTCCCGTAAGGTGTTTATAAAGCACTATCCATAATGGGGGAGTTCCTGTAAGGTAAGTGTTTGGTTTACCTTGGCAAAGTAGACCACTCCTAGTTTGGCGTGGAGTGAACATCGATATTCCTAGTAGTAGCTCATTTGATCTTATATGTTGGTCGTGGTCCCTTCCCATCTATGTATGACATGTTATGTGACTTGATAATTCCTCATGCATATTTTTTACTAAGGCATTGAACATTCATGACACTGTTGAACTTATATCCATTGATTATGATAACGCATATTGTTTAATTGTGGCTTATGTACTACAAGAAAAAAGACTTTTAACGACCATTTCTTAATAAAGGGAAATGAATTCGATCATTATTAATACACTTATAGTGTCCAAACATTTTTCTAGTCATTATAAATACACTTATAGTGATCAAATATTTTTTTGATCATTACAAATATACTTATAGTGACCAAATTTTTTACTTGTCGTTATAAATATACTTATAGTAAATTAATTATTTTCGGTCATTATAAATACACTTATAGTGATCAAATTTTTTTTGATCGTTAAAGACAAATTTTAATCCAACATTAATAAAGGGATAAATTTGATCATTAAAAAGCATAACATCCCATCATTTGAACATATTAGTTGGTATAAAAATATTGTTAGAACCCGTATATCCTTCATTGGAATGATTAGAAAAAGTTTGGGACCAAAAGTGGAATGTTTGAAAGTTGGAGATCTTGAAGTAAATAAGTGGTGCCCACTTAAAATGTGTTAGACTTTAATTAGATCAAGTGTGGTGTGGGTCATGCACACTTGACCAAGACTTGTTGAAGGTGTTGTTGGAGCAACAAAAGCATCTATTTCTCATCTTTGGCAACCCTAGCCCTTTTGTGAAGTTGAAGAGAAAAGGTAAGATTTAATCTTATTTTATGTGTTCTAAAAGTTGTAAGTATGTTGTAGTATGTTAAAATGAAGAAAAATCATGAAATATGGAAGGTTGGCAGGGAATTGTGTGTGTGAAGGGTTATGGCCGTGTGGGTATATGTATGATATATAGTGTTATATTGTGTTGGAACTATGAATTATTACTTAAGTAGTATATTATGATCCTTGTAGTACGAAGGAATGATTGAGAATCATCCATATGTATAAATAGTGTGTTAACCAAATTTTTGGAATATTGTCAAGTGATGATAATTAGTGTTATTGTTGTTATGTTGTCATTGGAATTGATTATTGATGTTGTTAGGTTATTGTTGTTGTTGTTGTTGGTTGATTGAGCTGAGTTGAATTCCTGGGGTAGCCTATTTTTAAGGGGAAATACTGCCCAAATTTTTGTAGAATTAAGGGCGAAGTTTGAATTTAATGCCAATATTTGTTCCTTGGCATTCTTATGTTAATTTGTCACAATATTGACTCCTATATCTTTGAAATTTGTAATTTGCAAGAATATGTGAAATTTGAGTAATTTTGAAAGAATTTATTCTATATTGATTTTAAAACTTTAAATGTCCGTAACTTTTGATAGAAAGCTCGGATTGCCTAAAAAAAATTTTGAAATGCCCTGTAGGAGTTTGTATAATCTAGGATGCATATATTCCTCGTAGGTTGGGCCAATTCAGGTCTCCACTAGACGTGGATCCTGCAACGCCCTTTTTATGCAAATTTGTGACCCTTTTGAAAGAAATGTAATAATTATGCTTTCGGTTTCCAATATGACTATTTTGCTTGTCTTTTGAACTGATGACAAGGACTTTATGTATATGAATATAATGGGTTAGACCCATATTACATCGACAGTTGCTTGGTGATGGCGGCCCAGATCGGTATGGATATCACTAGTATTCAAGCCCACGCCCAGGGCATGGAGGATCGCTGGTTGATTATCATGCGCATTATAATATACTTCAGTGTCAGGCTGTGTTTGGCAGTAAGGACAGGGACGGCGATACGTAACGCCTGGGTCACTGCATATTTTGTTATTTTTAGTGTTAAGCTGGATTTGGGGTGAGTTCGGGGATGGAAATATGTAACGCCGACTCACTCACGTTATATCTGTATTGTGTTATGTGAGTATAGGGACGGTGATACGTAATGCCTGGCTCACATACGCTATTTCTGTATTATATATGTGATGGGGATTCAGAGATTTACAACTTTCTGATGTTATGCTGTGGTATGACGCCATTAATGGGTGGGCGACCATTGTTCCTGTGCATTAGGCATGAGTTGGTATTTTTGGAAGTAAACATTTTTGATATTTTTGGATATGCATTTGACTTCCATACTTTTGTTTTGATTGTTATTCAGATCTGTATTCTGTACATTCTGCTTTACATACTCGGTACATATTTTGTATTGACCCCCCTTTCTTCGGGGGCTACATTTCATGCCCGCAGGTACCGATGTACAGTTTGGTAACCCACCAGCTTAGGACATCTGTCTGCTATTTGAAGCGTTCCCATTACATTGGAGCCTACTTTTGGTACATACACTTATTCGTTATTTTGCATATACATTTATTTGTGGGTACAATGGGGCCCTATCCTGTCCTATGATTTTGTCAGCCTGTTTAGAGGTCTATGGATATGTATATATGTGTGTGGGTTGTGCCCAGTTTGTATGGTTAGATTCGTGTGATATGTATGTTGAGCGGTTTTACCCGTCATAGCGGCTTTGTTAGCCTGTGTATATATATATGTTCTTCTATTGACTCTGTCTGGTCGCTGTTGGAATCTTTAATATACAGGAATATATTGGATAGTCCGTAAAACAAAGGAAACTCTACCGAATTTTTTTTAAACATAAGTCATCCATTTGTAACTTGGCTTTGTGATTGTGTCTGGGTGCCTAATTCGGGCACTAGTCACGGCCCACGGGGTTGGGTCGTGACATAAGTGGTATCAGAGCGGTTTGACCTCGGAATGTCCATAGATCATGTCTAGTAGAGTCTTGTTTATCAGTGTATTATGCACCATATCTATAAACAGAAGGCTACAGGACATTTAGGATGTTATTCTTCCTTTCTGATCTTAGATCGTGCGCTACAGCAGTGTTATTAGGATGACCCCTTTTCTGACAGAATGTTTTATTTTCAGCGATGCCTCCGAGAAAGACCCCAGCTACCCAGAGGGGCAGGCCTGCTGCAGTAGATGAGACCCATCGAGTCCGGGTGACTACTAGGGCTCGTGCTCAGAGGGAGCCAAATATTGTATCCCCGACAGCTAGTTCGGCTACACCGCCAACTCCTAAGGTTCGAGAGCCAGAACCTCCAGCCTCTCAGCATGGTGCAGAGATTGGGGAGATACGAAAGGCGGTCCAGCTATTGACCCAGCTGGTGGAAGGACAGGCCCACAGACAGAGGGCAGGCGGTGATTAGGCAGGCCGCCGTGACAGTTTGCGAGCTCGTGATTTTCTGACATGCGAACCACCAGAGTTCTTTGGGTCCAAACCTGTAGAGGACCCCCATGAGTTTGTTCGGCAGATGCAGCGGACCCTGCGGTTGATTGGTGCATCTGAGACAGAATCAGTTGAGTTGGCATCCTACCGATTGCACAATGTAGCGGCTAACTGGTATGAGTCATGGATGTTATCCAGAGGTGAGGGTGCCCCACCAGCCGTTTGGGGCGAGTTTACCGAAGCTTTTCTGGCCCACTTTTTACCTCCGGAGGTGAGCCGAGACAGAGAGGATAGATTCTTGCTGTTAAAATAGAGGGGCAGGTCAGTTTGGGAATACACCTTGGAATACGATTCGCTGGCCAGGTATGCACCCACACATGTTGCTAATATGACTGACCGGATGCACCAGTATATAATGGGTTAGACCCATATTACATCGACAGTTGCTTGGTGATGGCGGCCCAGATCGGTATGGATATCACTAGTATTCAAGCCCACGCCCAGGGCATGGAGGATCGCTGCAAGGGGTGTCAGACTGATAGAGTGGATGACAGAGGTCAGGCCAAGAGGGCTAGATCATCTGGGTATGTAGGGGATTATCTAGGTAGGCAGTCCCAGTAGCAGTAGAGCAGATATCCTCCCCAACCAGTATGGGGTACACCCCCATAGTTCACCAGCAGGAGGTTAGAGAGCATCGGTTATTCAGGGGTTGGCCCGAGTTCTAGGGTTGCAGGTTCACAGCCGGACAGAGGCTCGGGCAGCCAGATGAGACCCACCAGACCTGTGTGTTCTTATTGTGGGAGATAGCACCCCGGAGAGTGTTTTTGCGCCACCGGTGCTTGCTTTGTGTGTGGCCGTCAGGGCCACCAGATGAGAGATTGTCCAATCAGAGGTGGTACAGATGGTGCAACTCAGTCTACCGAGTCAGTCGATGGTTTGTCTTCATCCTCAATAGCTATGTGCCCTGCGGGGCGAGGTACACTAGCGCCAGCAGGTCGAGGCAAGGGTCATGGTGGAGTTCTTGGGTCTAGCGATCTTGTGAACCGCACTTATGCATTGGCCAGTTGGCAGGACCAGGAGGCATCGCTGAATGTTATCACAGGTATATTATTGGTTTTTTCTTGAGCTGTGTATGCACTAATTAATCCTAGTTCTACATTATCGTATATTTCTCCTCTGGTTGCTAATAAAATAGGGATAGAGTCTAAGTTGATAGAGCCTTTTGAGGTAGCCACACATGGCTAGCTTCTTGTTATGCTAATGTTGATTGTCAAAAGAAGATAGTCCATTCCAATTTCCAGGGGAACCAGTCATTGAGTGTGCAGGTAGTACCGCATCGCCAAGAGGTAAGTTTATTTCATACCTCAAGGCAAGAAAAATGATAAGAAAAGGTTATCTTTATCATCTGGTCCGTGTACATGATCTGGAGACAGGAACACCGACTCTTCAGTCCATCCCTGTCGTAAATGAATTCCCAGATGTATTTCCAAATGAGCTTCCAAGCCTTCCTCCCGAGCGGGAGATAGAGTTTGCTATAGATCTACTGCCAGGCACTCAGCCTATTTCTATTCCTCCATATATAATGGCACCAGCAGAATTAAAGGAATTAAAAGAATAGATATAAATACCCTCTCCCCAGGATTGACGATTTGTTTGACCAGTTGTAGGGAGCTCAATGTTTCTCGAAGATAGATCTGCGATTGGGTTACCATCAGGTGTGAGTACGGGAGGCAGATATTCCCAAGACATCATTCAGGACCCGGTATGGGCATTATGAATTTAGAGTTATGTGTGCGAGTACGGGAGGAGGATATTCCCAAGACAGCATTCAAGACCTGGTATGGGCATTATGCAGATTTATGACTTTTGGGCTAACGAATGCTCTGGCCGTATTCATGGATCTTATGAATCGGGTATTCAGACCGTTCTTGGATATGTTTGTGATTATGTTTATCGATGACATCCTGGTCTATTCTTTGTCAGAAAAGGAGCATGCGAATCATCTGAGGACGGTACTTGGTACACTGCGGCACCAGAAATTATATGCTAAGTTTTCTAAATATGAATTCTGGCTATCTTCGGTGGCATTTCAAGGGCATATTATTGGAGCTGATGGCATCCGAGTAGATTCCCAGAAGATTGAGGCCGTAAAGAATTAGCCTAGGCCTACAACGCCAATAGAGGTACGTAGCTTCCTATGATTAGCTGGTTATTATTAGAGATTTATGGAGAAATTCGCTTCCATTGCAACGCCTTTGACAAGGCTAACTCAGAAGGGAGCGAAATTCCAGTGGTCTGATGCTTGTGAGTGTAGCTTTCAGTTGCTAAAAGAGAAGTTGACTACGGCTCTAGTTTTGACTCTTCTCGAAGGTCCAGATGGATATGTGATTTATTGTGATGCCTCTGGTGTTGGTTTAGGGTGTGTGTTGATGCATCATGGTAGGGTGATAGCTTATGCTTCCCGGCAGCTCAGGAAACAGGACAAAAATTATCCCATTCATGATTTGGAGTTGGCTATGGTGATTCATGCCTTGAAGATATGGAGACATTATTTATATGGGGTTTACGTTGATATCTATACTGATCATAAGAGTCTCTTGTATATCTTTAAGCAAAAGGAGCTGAACTTGTGGCAGCGAAGGTGGTTAAAGTTGCTGAAAGATTATGATGTGGATATTTTTTTACCATCCTGGGAAAGCTAATGTGGTAGCAGATACACTTAGCCATAAGTCCATGGGTAATTTAGTGGATACGCCTTCAGAGAGGAGGGAGATAGTCTGCGATACTCATCAACTGGCTAGTTTTAGAGTTCGATTGGCAGATTCTGGAGATGTTAGGGTTTCAATATGAGGTGTGGCTGAATCTTCCCTTATAAAAGAGATTAAGCAGCATCAGTACGAGGATCCCATTCTGGCTTAGTACAGGGACACAACCCTTAAAAAGAGAACTACTCCATTTGAACTTACCTCCGATGGAACACTATTATTCAAGGGCAGGTTATTGTACCTGATGTTGCGGGTTTGCGGTGGCAGGTTATGGGTGAGGCACATTGTGCCTGCTATTCTATTCACCTAGGGTCGACGAAGATGTACCATGATCTCCAATGCTTATATCGGTGGGATGGTATGAAAAGGGACATAGCAGAGTTCGTCGCTCAATGTTCGAATTGCCAGCAGGTAAAAATTGAGCACCAGAAACCTGGTGGTCTATTACAGGAGATGGAGATACCAACATGGAAGTGTGAGATTATTAATATGGATTTTATCACAGGTTTACCTCGCACTCCACAAAGGAATGATTCTATTTGGGCTATTGTTGTCGGCTGATGAAATCAGCCCATTTTCTTTCGGTCTGGACTACCTACTCAGCTGAGGATTATGCTAGACTTTATATCAGGGAGATTGTGCGACTTTATGGTGTTCTCATTTCTATTATCTCCGATAAAGGTGCCCAATTCACTGTAAATTTCTGGAGGTCATTTCAAGCAGGCTTGGGGACACAGGTAAGTCTTAGTACTATGTTCCATCCCCAGTCTGACGGACAGGCCGAGTGCACTATTCAGACATTGGAAGATATGTTGCGAGCCTATGTTATTGACTTCAGAGGTAGCTGGGATGATCATTTGTCGCTTATTGAGTTTGCTTATAATAACAGCTACCACTCTAGCATTCATATTACACCGTATGAGGCATTATATGGCAGGAAGTGTAGGTCACCGATCGATTTGTTTGATGTTGGAGAGACTGAGTTAATTGGCCTAGACGTGATTCAGCAGGTGGTAGATAAGGTGAAACTCATTCAGGAGAGGTTGTTAGCGGCTCAGAGTCAGCAGAAATCTTATACAGATAATCGTTGTCGACATTTAGAGTTTCAGATTGGTGATTGGGTTTTCCTTAAAGTATCACCTATGAAAGGTGTTACGAGGTTTGGTAAGAAAGGGAAGCTCAGTCCGAGATACATTGGGTCATATTAGATTGTTCGTAAAATAGGCAAGGTTACTTATGAGTTGGATCTGCCAACTGATTTGGAAGCAGTACACCCTATATTCAACGTTTCTATGCTTTGTAAGTGTATTGGCGACCCTTCCAGAGTCTTCCCTATGGATGATATCTAGGTCACGGAAGAATTATCTTATGAAGAGCAGCCCGTAGCCATACTAGATCGTCAGGTGAGAAGAATATGGAATAAAGATGTGGTTTCAGTTAAGGTGCTGTGGTGAAATAATAACTGAGAGGAAATGACTTGGGAAGCAGAAGAGCAGATGAAGAAGCAGTATCCTCACTTGTTCTCGATGCCTCTAGGTAATTCAATTCTTTGCTTGACCTTGTTGCGTAATAAATGAATTATTGATCGTTGAGTGGATTGTTGTGATAATTGAAAAGGGGTACTCCCCCTAAGTTGTTTGTATGACTCGTATGGCCGGTTTAACATTCGAGGATGAATATTTTAAGGGGGGAGGATGTTAGAACCCGTATGTCCTTCATTGGAACGATTAGGAAAAGTTTGGGACCAAAAGTGAAATTTTTGAAAGTTGGAGATCATGAAGTAAATAAGTGGTGCCCACTTAAAATATGTTAAACTTTAATTAGACCAAGTATGGTGTGGGTCATGCATACTTGGCCAAGAGTTGTGGTACGTCTATATATAAGATGATCTTTATCATCTTTCATTTTACACTTAAAAAGACTTAGAAAGTAAGAGCAAAGTTGAAGAAAACCAAAAGTGACTCACGGCCAAGAACTTGGACATTCAAAATTCATTTTTCTTCACTCCAAAATTATTTTGATGCCACCAACCTACTATATTAAGGCTCCAAAGTAGCTTGAAGGTGTTGTTGAAGCAATAAAATCATCTATTTCTCATCTTTGGCAACCCTAGCC
>DF367921.1:5800-18311 GCA_000787875.1 Solanum virginianum | reverse complement strand
TATTAGAACAAGATTTCATACCTTGATGGTTTTACAATTCCAGAAATGTCATCTAGTATTTTGACAGATTTCTTCTTAGATGGCGAAAGCCTAAGAAGCCCCAGAAGTCCCTATTGAACATAAGAAAACAAAGAGTGATCCTCAAACTTAAGTATCAATAATTGAATAAATATCTTCAAAAGATTCAGATAATGCAAATTTAACTACCTCTAATGAGTTGATGGTTGAATTCCATAGTGTTGGAAGAGCTCTACTGCCAACATATGCATCTCCTTCAATCGACAAGTGCTCAAACCTGATTTAGATTTTTGGAATATCGATTCCAACACTGTTTGACAAAGTTTATCATCTCATACTTCTTACTCCAAAAAATAAGAACTTTGATTCTTTCAAAAGCTAAAAAAAGCAGTTCGTATATTTTTTTCACCTTTCGATACGATCTTTAAGCCTGAGGAGGAACCTCTCATTATCTTCATCAATACCATTTAGTACACTATCCATAAGTTGCTTCTTTTCTTGAATTCCCATATGAGCTACGTCGACTTGTTCATGAACAATTTTTGCTGAAGCCCAAGATCCCCTCCTGCTAGCTGACGAAAAACTCGCCTTCTTGCTCATAGACCTCACCAGCTCATTTTCCCTCATTGATGAAGCCATCCTTACCCTCTACAGAGCTTTTTCACCCTGTCCAGGACCAATTTTTCTACTCAACACTGGAAAAACAAAAATGTGTTACTTTAGTTATGCTCAATGGCAATGGCGAAGCCAGAAATTCGCTTAGAGTGTTCAAGATTTAATCTGCATCTATCAAAAGTAATTTTTTTACTTTCTATACATAAAATATAATTTTTCGATGAAAGGTGTATGTGGCTATGCCACTCCTCAGTGGAATATACTATATCATAGTGAAAGAAAACACTAAATAATCAGTGAACTTACATTAGTATATACAGTGAATCAAATAGAATCAGTATGAATGAAAAGAATGTAACTTTATGATCTAAGGCTTTTTATTTTTGTGTTTTTGTGTTTCCCTTTTTCTTATATTTTTGACTTTCAACTGTAGAGAAAAAAGGGGAAATCTTTGGTTGAATTGGAGGCACTTAAATGGAAAGTTTATATCATGGAGGTTTCTTTGTCTACAGATGATAATAAAGCCAAGAATGAGTATATTTTAAAGTTTACAGGTAGTCATACTTTTTTGTATACCATGTTTTGTCTGATTTTGGAGTTTCCAACATATTCAAGTTTTTGTCTTTTCTTGATTGTAAATGAGAGTTCAAATTTACAAGTTTTCTACTGTTACAGACAGATTTGAAGTCTCAAGATTTTGAATTGGTAAACTTATATACATGCATTTGTATGTATACTTCCTGCTTTTGGGGGTGGGGTGGGGTGGGGGGTCATAATACATAAACAGACACTCAAACTTGCCCTCAACTAGCAAGTAAGTATTCCAACTTTGCAAGTGTATATCTAGATACCTAAACTTTGTCTTAATTGATAACTACAACTCCAACTCATATCCACTGTGTCTCATGGACATCTGACCCTGACGTGACACACAAATATTGGAGGTACCTAGATGATCATTCTGTAAGTTGGAGTGTTCAACAAACATCATATCTATCATGCTGGTATTCAACAACATACTCGGTGAAATCCCACAAGACAAGAAAAGGAGGTCAGTCCTTGACCTCCTTTTCTATGAGAAAATAGAGTAGACTTTTTTCATGAAGATAACAATGTTAAATAGGATAGTCAGAAGCACAAAGACTTCAGTGATAATGCAATGTCAGAGGATAAGACAAGTGAGCACACCTACCGTGTTTGCTTCTTGACATCTGGAGAGAGACGCAACCCAGATGAGTATACCAACGACTCATAAGCAGTAACATGCGGAGAATGAATGTCATTCTGTTCACAATAACCACTTACGCGAGCAAATGTTGATTGATTCTTTGGATAGCCACAAATGCTGATGCTTCCTTCAATGGAGCCTTCTGTTTTCCTTCCTGCTAAGACATCCATGAGTGTGGTCTTTCCAGCACCACTTACACCAACTAAGGCCGTTAGAACTCCAGGCCTGAAAGCACCACTAACATTTCGTAACAATTGGAGACGAGTATCCTCAACTCTTTGGACTTTCATTTCCTGATAAAGTACCACAATCATATAAGCCACAGAAGTTCACATTCCATTCCTCTCCTGCCTTTACAATACTAACTCAAGAACTCAACAGGTTGCTCGGTAACTCGGGAAAGCTTATTATTTTAGTAACTTTGATCATAATCTCAATAAGATTGTTAGGAAACATTTACTACGAGTTAGCCAAATGATCATTAGAACATGGTACTAATCATGCAAATAAAATAGAAAGTTCCAAATAGCCCTAGCAGTCAGTTCTTTGCAAACATGGAATATTATTGCTGTATGTCTAAAGAGTAGTTAACTAACAAACACACATAACTTTTAACACACACACACACACACACACACACACACACACACACACACAGAGAGAGAGAGAGAGAGAGAGAGAGAGAGAGAGAGAGAGAGATGCACATGAACGCAATATATATTCACAAAGTATCCAGCTTCCCTAAGATTGTTAGGAATTCCTTGAGAAACATCTATTCTTGAATACAGGATATAAGTAAGAATTGGATCATAGCAAAGGTAATGTTTAAATACGAAGAAATGTTACTTACATTTGGCATATTGACGTAATAATTCATATGATTAAATGCAAGGGACAGGGGCTGGAAAGGAAGCACCATTCCTCTTTTCTTGGCTTCTTCACTACTTGAGGTGTTAGTGTCCCTTACGTCCATAGATATACCTGTAATAATCGTTCATGTAGTCAGAATATGTATAGACGGTAAAAGAAGAGAGAGGACTTGACATCTCCCATAAAGTGTTATTGATTGCAATTTATGAAGGGTGGTCATATGCAGATGGTCATACCACCACCAGAATCGTGCACTTAAGAGATAGTTTACAGATCTTTAAGAAATTTTTTAAATGCAGATGCACATTCCAATGATATGAATTCTCAAATTTGGATTGACCAACCTCGTACCAGGACATACAAATATGCAGGAACAAGCTTGGGGATAACATTCTAAGATTCTACCAAGGCCTCCCAATATATTTACAGAGGTCAAGTACTCAGCAATTCACAAAGTTAATGAAAAAGGTGTTCTCTGGATAGAGCTCAAGAAAGGGAAAAACTGGTTTTTAAAATTCTTGAGATACTATAAGAGACTCTTGTGAACTCACAAGAATCCATCAGCCATCTCCTGCTTCATTGTAACTATCCTTGGGTAATACCACAGGATGTTAAATGTCTACTATCAGCCTGTTAGTGACAGCAAATTGACAGAAGATTGAAACACATTTGGAGGACCACTCCTTGTGCATCATGTGGACCACCTGGCTAGAGAGAAATAGAAAATGTTTCGTTCAGAAGCATCTTTCTTCTGTTAAGTACAAATGTATACAGAACTTACATTATAGTGGTGCAGGAGCAGTTAGATAAGAGTGTTTTCTTATAATTTTTTGATTCTCTAAGGACGTAATTTGGCAGGGAGCTTGGGCATCCTTGGTATTATTACATCAATAACATTACCTTATAAATAATCCTTTTGTACAAATAAAAGCCATAGCCATGAGAAATGGATAAATACAAGAGTCTTGACCTTCAGTCATTGGAGTTGAATTGGGTGAACTCTGCTCTGTTTGCTTCTTTTTCTTACTTTTGCCATCATCGGAAATAACTGATCTAGAATCTCCAAGTGCTGCATTTTCCTTATAAGATTGATCAGAACCAAAAGCCAATTCTAAAACTTCAAATAGTGCAGACTATATGGGACTTACGGTTTAGGTATGTCAGTGCCAAGATAAAGCAAATGTTGAAAAAAAACGAGAACGCAAATAGGGCAACAACACAGAGCCAGAAAACATGGTCTTCTGTATACATGCTCCTTGCCGACTGTTGGCTCAGAAAATCTTGTGTCATTGTTGGGCTGCAAAGAGCTATGGATTGGATGTGTCAAGATGATTAATGTCGATGGAAAGTGTCAAATCAATATATGATGCCTTTTTAGTGAACCAATCATAGTAGAGCTTACAGTATTCCATCTTTCATCCAGAAACTCATTGATGGCAATTGCATTCTGTCCATATGTCATAGGAGATATGTAGTAGCACCATCTCATCCATGGTTCGAGGTCATCTACACCAGTATATGAAAATGCATTCAAGATATTGGACATGCCATGTGAAATTGTCAATTTTTGTAGATTATCCTGCCCCCGTAGTCCAAGACTATAAAAGAACTCTCAAGAGTAAACCGACCTTTTGCAACGATGAAACCACCACGCACAAAGACTATCAGTATTGTGAAAGTTGTAAAAGTGCTAGCAACTACTTGAGTCCTTCCAAGTGCAGCAATAAAACGGAAGAGAGACAGAGCCGACAGATGCAAAGCAAAAAATGCCAAGAATTGGCGAAAAAACCTGAAAATTTCACAGGTGCAAGAATGTTATTTGAATTCATATAGTTCCTAAACTAATTGTTAGATGTGCACCATAAATTCACATTGACAAAATATCATGACTAGAATTGCGCCAAAGATTTAAGGTTGTTAGGAGTTTACAGAGAACATACCTTCTTGCAGCAGGAGCAAACCCGATGGTGTAATAAATAAATACGATCCATATCAGTGATTCCACAAAAGAAAGGGGGATTCTTAAAAGCCAAATGGGAAGAGCGAAAGCCCAAGCTGGGTAAAACAAAGAATCTCTCTGTTTATAGAACACGGGAAGTCTGATAATGGTAAGTGCAAGCTCTGCTGTACCATTAAACATTATACTGATGAGGCTGAAAAACAAGGCACCATAAAATTTGCCTCCATCTGCAATCTGACCAGATTTCATATGTGTCCTAAAGAATACTGTGAAGGTAATTATTGACATCAAAGTGATCTGGAATGTCTTAAATATGTATAGGAAGGAATTCCGCTTCATCAATAGCCATTCCCTCGATAAGCATGCCTTGAGGAGTTCCATATTGGAGATACCATACTTCTCAGTAACCAGTGCAGCAGGATGGGTTTTGCTTTTGTCATAAGGAACTCCAAGGTCATCAATAAGCTGTTGCCCGACGTGAAAATTCCTAAAGCGTTCAGCGAATTCATCCACTGAAATAAATTGGTACGGTTCATTTCTTCTGAACCAATACTGTTCTTGGTCCTTTAGAGAAGTAACCTCTTGCAGAAAGTCAGCAACTCCTTTCCTTTCTGGGCATTTGTATCCAACACTCTCAAAAAATTCCATTACATTTTCACGTGGACCTTGGTAGATAATTTTCCCATCAGAAAGCAATATAATGTCATCAAAAAGATCATAGGTTTCTGGTGCAGGTTGAAGAAGAGAGATTATCATAGTTACATCCAAGATATGGACCATCTGCCTCATGTATTTCACAATTTGAAATGTGGTTGAGCTGTCGAGGCCAGTTGATATTTCATCCATGTAGAAAACTTTAGCAGGGCCAACCAACATTTCTCCTGCATTCAGTGAAAAAGCCAATTTCACATTAAATGTTTCCACGAGGCACATGCACCTAGAAGAACCTCAGCAAACCAGATAGATGCTGCGGGAGACAAGACGTAAGCAAACAACGCACAGAATCCATTGACAGCTGCATAAATGACTAGAATTTGTTTTTCAATTGGCAGTGGTGCATATTGTGGTTGTTTCGGTACTTCTGTCAGCCTTGCACCTCTATTGAGTAATGCTTTATGTGATGCTCTTCCCTTAATTGACATGACATTCTACATACCTGTCGTGAGCCGTTTTTTCTGTCCACCAGAGATACCCCTTCTCATATCATCACCCGTTATTATATCCGCACATACATCCATCCCAAGTATCTGTAATTCATTTCAATAATCAGCTCTAGGTGGTTTGTACATGCAGAAATAAGTACGAGAGCAACCAGAAGTTTAACCTTTAGAACATAGTCTGTGACTAGACTAGATTCTTGGCCTCCAACAGCTGTAGCTATCAAATATGCATCCATCTCAGGATCAGGTTTGATTCTTGCATCCTTTTCACGCCTTGACAATTCAGTAAGCAGCTCATGTCTTGTTCCAACTCCTAAACAACATCCTGCAAAATCCAATGTCTCTCTAACTGTCATCTCTCCATGATGAGTATCATGCCGACTAATATAAGCACATGTCCTTTGAGGAATAAACTCTGATAGGTCATGACCACAGTAACTGATTCGTCCAGTCACCTACACGAATAACACATTGTCAGCAAAACACCACTTCATTAAAACTTTCAGGACTTATATTGAAAGTTCAAAAGTCACTCACTCTTAAGTCCTTGTCTGGAGCTCCGGCAAGTGCTTTTAGCAATGTAGTTTTCCCAGCACCAGGTGGCCCAAGAAATAGCGTCATCCTATAAAATGCACGAAGCACAGAATCAATAAGTGAGCTCCAACTCCATAATGCCCGTCCCAACCATCCTAAATAAGACTACATAAAGTGATGTACCTAAAATCCTTCGCTTCAATAATTTAGATTCATAAGTTAACTCTAAATGAAACAGTAGTCTGATGAACATGCCTTGAGGGTCTTACGATTCCATTCAGACCGCGCAGTATGTTGACAACCCTTTTTTTTCAAGGGACAATCTTGATCTTTTGAAGAAACCCCTGACAGATTCGGATATGAAAAAAAAATCAATTCACCAGCACATGTACCAAGTTTTGTCAGAAAACTTTTAACAGTTACAAAGACCAAAAAAATGAAATGAAAAATTGGTAACTTTAACAAGTACAACAGAACTACAAAGGCATTATTTAGGTGTGTTTTTGATACTTATCTCTAACTTTAACGAGTACAACAGAACTACAAAGGCATTGTTGTCAATATAATATTAATCTAAATTATTGTAGATTATATTAAGATTGAAATGAAATAGTACCTCTACAAAATTGATGGAAGCATTCCAGAGAGTAGGCAGTGCTCTAGATCCAACATATGCATCTCCATCAATACAAAGATTCTCAAATCGAACTTCGACTTTAGGAATCTCAATTCCAACCCTATTACATGCAAAAGTTGATCAACACATACTTAACTAAGATCAAGGAAACTCGCTATATTTTTTTATTTTCACTCACCTATCGGTTCTGTCTCTGTATCTACGAAGGAACATCTCATTGTCTTCTTCAACAATTTTAAGAACACCTTCTAAGAGTTGTTTCCTATCCTGTACTTCAAGTTGGACAGGATCAATTTCATGATACTTCGTCTCTCCATCATCCAATGTTTGTCTCAAAATCCCTTTCCTCAGCCTATCATAAGTAGGAAGTCTCTCAATAGCAGCCCATTTGAGCTCTTGTTCATCGTCATTTTCCCTTGTACTTCTCTCGAAAACATCACTTCCTGGTGCAGTATATATTTCCCTAACACCACCTGAAACCCAACTACTTGAACTCACTGATCCAATACTCATCCCTGGACCACCCATACTCATGGACTGCCATCTCAGTGACTTTGCCTGCTCATCCCGGCCTAATGTCGCCTCCATTCTTTTTTTCCCCAAATTCCTAGCTTTCGTACTTTAGTGAGTCCCCCAGAACCTCTCAATGACCTATGTTAACGGGACATCTATCTAATCCAATCGATTTTATCCTCTCCAAGAACACAAAACAAAAAAGCACCCTCTAAATCCTCTATTTCAATAAACTCTCTGCCACTCACAACAAAGAACAATTTTGTTATCAGGATATCTATCTAATCCGATCACTTTCACTCTCTCTAAACACACAAAAAACCAAAAAACACCTTTTAAATCCTCTGTTTCAATGAACTTAGCCACTTAAAACATTGAACAAAGTTGTTAACAGGATATCTATCTAATCGATCGATTTTACACACCTCAAGAACACAAAAACAAAAAAGCACCCTTTATATCCATTGCTTCAATGAACTCTCTGACACTCATAACAGAGAACGGGATATTTATCTAATCCGATCGATTTTATACCCTCTTCAAGAACTCAAAAATATAAAAGGACCCTTTAAATCCTTTCTTCCAACAAACTCTCTGCCACCATAAAAGTAAACATACACATTGCTCCAATTCTCTAACTTCTAATAAAACCCCAAGCTGGATAACTCAAGAAACAAACTAAAAATGGGAAATTCTTAACAAAGAGTCCACAAATATCAAGAAAGTTTCAAACTTTATTCAAATAATTGCATATATAGTTCTAATGGAACAATAATTAGACCAAACTTTTCATGTTTATTGATGCAGACTGCTGGGACTGAAAGTGCTTGCTTGACTGTTTTTTGGGGTTAAAATTTATTGTTTAGTAAGTTGGGGGTTATTTTGTCTATTTAGTAAGTTGGGGGTTAATTGTGAATAGGAAGAAACTTTGTTCCCCTTTAGAAAGGAGTTGCAAAGCTTAGGAAAGTCAGTTGTTGAAATTGAAAAAGAAAATATTTCCAGTGAAAGGAAATCCAAAAGGGAACGACAGTGGTTCTTCCCCAATCTCGATCTCTTCTTCCATTTCAATTGTTTTCTCCGATATTTCTTGCATCATTTATACTGAAAAAAAACAAGAAAAGAACTGTAGAGGCAAAACTGAAACAACGTAAACCCCATAATAATCAATAGATAAAAATGGGTACCCAAAGAAATATATGAATGAACTAAAAATTCTACACAAAGCCCAGAAATGTATTACTCCAGTGCAGAAAGAAAGAAAAAATTTTGAAAAAAAATTAAAAAAATTTCATGGGGTTGATTTTAGTGATGGGATGAACACTTCAAATATATTATGGCTTCATATAAACTTTAATTAATGAATATTAATTAGATTAATGCATGAGAAAAAATGAGGTTAGTAGATAATTTTGAAGTAATATTATGGCTTTGTCAAAGTTGTGTTGCTAAAGCCACGCAACTTACCGATGTTAATAAGTGAATTACTTCGTTTTGTTTATTTGTTACTGTTTTGATTTTTGACATTAATATAATTAAATTTTAAAATTAAATTGATGTAATTAAATTTAATATTTAAAATCTAAAATAGATAGTTGAAATTATATCAAAAATATTATAAATTACACTTTTGGTCATATTGTTTGACCTTAATAAATCAAATAGTGACAAATAAAAGTGAACGAAAAGAGTATTAATGTACTAAAATTAATATAATATATTTGATATTTTATTTATTTGTGGTTTATTGTTATTTGTATCCTATATATAAGGGGATAATAATTTAGGATAAATATGGATGAAGTTATTTTCTAATATAACTTTTAAAGTGTTGAATTTATTTATATTTAAAGGATAATATAATAACATTAATTTTGTCTGTATTGCTTCACAAAAAATGTGTCTAAGTCAATATTTTAACTACGGACATCTTTATATTAAATTTGTGAGAGAAAAAATTATTTAATCAACACCATATTAGAATTTGCAAAAAAAAATCATTTAATCAATACCACATCAAAAATTGTCAATATTAATGATATTTACTGTGTATTTATTTTACTCTTGATGAGATTGATTTAACGTGTTTTACTTAACAACATTTAAAAAATAAATTTATGAATAAATATTAGGCTCATACAGAACTGATTTTTTGTAACTACTATAAATATATATATACTCAAAGGTAAGTTTTTACAAATTGGTGGTTAGACCATCTTTGCTTTATCGGGTGGAGTGTTGGCCAATCAAAAATGCACATGTCCAGAAGATGCATGTTGTAGAGATGAGGATGTAAAGATGGATGTGTGGTACCACCAGGAACGACAAGGTTAGGAATGAGACCATTCGAGAGAAACTAGAGGTGGCCCCGGTTGCTGAGAAGATGAGGGAAGCGAGACTGCGATGATTTGGACATGTGCAGAGAAGGAGTATTGATGCTCCTGTTAGAAGGTGCGAGAGGTTGGTTGTAGGAGCTACACATAGGGGTAGAGGTAGACCGAAGAAGTACTAAGGGAGGTGATTAGACATGATATGGTGAAACTTAATCTCACTGAGGACATGACCCTAGATAGGAATAAGTGGAGGTCGCGAATTAGAATAGTAGGATAATTGGTTAGTAGGGTTAGGTGGTTACCTAGTCAGGGGACCTAATAGGATTGAGTAGTAGTATTTTTTTCTAGCATGTATTGTCATTATTTTGTTGTTTATGCGTTAATTGTATTATATTTTCGTATTGTCATGTGCATATGAGTTTTGAAATGAGGGTTCGCAGGAAACAACCTCTCTACTTAGGTAGTGGTTTGATCTGCGTACATTCTATCCTCCCCCACTTGTGAGATTTCACTGGGTATGTTATTGTTGTTGTTATACTATAAATATATATATATATATATATATATATATATAGTTATGAAGAAATTTATATATTATTTTATATAAAATATATAAGATTCTTTAACAGATTCTTTTCCTTTAACATAAAAAATTGAAAAATATTGTTAGAATTTTCAAAAACTTACAGCTAGTCAATAGCAGCTACAAATTCTTTTCCTTTAACATAAAAAATAGAAAAATATTGTTAGAATTTTCAAAAACTTACAGCTAGTCAATAGCAGCTACAATTCTGTTTAAAAGAAATTCTCTTTGCCTAGTTGATACATATTTTTGTGTGTATAGACTAAATTTTCTATTCTGACATCTATGTTGCTCGGATTCTTCAAAAGGGTCAGCGATTGCATGTCTGATTCGCCACGGATGAGATATTGAAAGTGAAAAGTCCGTGCGACATTTAAGTTTCACTTTTATCTCCTTTGAAAATTCAAGAACTTGATGGCATAAGCAAAAACAAAGCAGAAGAGAATAGCCCAAGCAACATGAACTGCTGCAACAACACCCAGGAAGTCATGCTTAAAACCATAACTTTCCTTCAAATACAACTTTAATGATATCTCGCCGCCTCCTGGTATCTCAATGGCGTTGTTCTTGTTGCCTATTAGAGACGTTACAAGGCCATATATCGTCCATGCTACTGGAGAACCCCAATAATATCACCTCCACCATATAGGAATTTGCTGCATTATGTAGTTTTGATCTCGTCAGAAAAATGTGCAATAACGCGATATTAAGCAGTGCTTGGTATATATACTTACTGTTCGCGGAATGAGGAAACCAGAGAACAAGTTCCAAAAGCTGAGGAAGAAAGTCATGACGATTGCAGCAATGTGGTAGTTTGGAGTGAGTGCACCAAGCATCATTCCACACATCGTGAAGTAGACGAAGCACATGAAAACAAAAAAGTAGAACAAGAAAAACTTTGCAGCTGTCCATTGGAATCCAATCATCGCGTACAGAATAAGGCTGTAAATTAAAGTTTGAATCGAAACATAGAAAGTCTCGATTGCAACCTGCATATGGCGCAAGCACTAGTGACTCCACCACGAAATGTTAGAGTAAATGTTTGATTGATGTTACTTCTTACCTGAGCAAATGCATAAGGGAGTGCAGAATACATTCCTGCTGCTTTTTCTCGATAAAAGACAGTCCGTTCTACAGCAACAACTGATTGTACACCGGAAGTATTAGTTCCACCGAGGAACATGACAGCAGCGTACATAGCGCCAACTATATTGAACAGGTCTTGTAGTTTGGACCTGTTGTCATAATTATAAAAAAGTGATGACAGGAAAGGGTAGATTGTTATTCCGCAATGTTAATTTTGGGACTTACAGTTGGTTCCCCTTGTTCCAAAAAATGATTCCAAAAATTATTCCTATCATTGTTATCATGGCAAACCGAATGGCATTATACTGTGGATGCAGCAAGCTTTGCACTGATTAAAAAACGGCTGGGAGAATTTCGTGGTGAAGTGAAGATTTTTGGATCGTGGTGCAGGAATGCTTAGTTCTTTGATTAGTTCTTGATTCCTCCTGCGAAAATCGAGTAAGGTACCAAACAACAAGCAAAGATAAAAATACCACTACTCAATCTTCTAAGTTACCTATACAACTCAGAGTTGGCGTAAATGTCAGCGAAGTCTACTTGAAGTTGAGCCTTGACAGCAGGAACCGATATGTCCAGCATCTAAGTCACAGGATTATATCCTTCCTTTGATTCCAGGAACTCCTGGAATAGACTGCGATTAAAAAAAACATCTCTTTAGTTGTTGGTTTGTTCTAATATACCCTCACCTTCATCATTTTGAGTTTTAACTAATTTCTTTTAAAAAATTTATACACCTCACACACAAAATGCACATATAATGCACAAGATGCACGTAGGTTGCACGTAGTTACTAATTTTATTCAATATACTTATGACAATTACTTAAGAGTTGACGGACCTAAACATGGCTGGTGGATAGTGCAGACAACAGTTCTCTCGGTATCCACAGTGTTTCTCACAGTTCGCATCACAATTGCTACTGCTCTAGCATCAAGCCCTGATGTCGGTTCATCCATGAAAATAATAGATGCATTTGC
>DF367922.1:0-16803 GCA_000787875.1 Solanum virginianum | reverse complement strand
TTGTTCCTTCACTCACAATGAATAGTTCTTCCCCGTTACGAAATTCCAATAATTCCAAGTCATATATGATCACAAAAATGCAACTTGCAAATGTTAGTTAATGTTCTTATAAACTTCGGTTTGACCCTAAGAGTGGTTATTGTACCTTCCTAATGTATAGTTTCCCTATATTTCCATTTCGCCGGTTCCCGGGCCGACTTACTCATGCTTATTATATATATATATATATATATATATATATTCCAAGGTTGATTGGATACGGCGGGGTCAGCTTCGCCCTAGGGCTAGCTTCGCTTAGTGGAGTTATGCTGTGATGGGGCCTATGATTTGATGGCTTTATGCCACATTTGGGTAACAGAGTTCACAACGGATACTAAAAGAAAGAAAAAAATAACCCTCCTCCTGCTCTTGCTCTAGCTGACGGTGGTAGTGATAGTGCAACAAATAATAAATGTGGCACAAGTTGGAGTTACTAATGAGGTAGCAGGAGGTACAAGTAGTGGTAGTACTAGAGTAATTGAAACGCCCCTCATATGCTTCAGAATGTCCCATAATCATAATTTTCATATATCTTAAAATTCGTGCGTGATTTCAAAAATTCAACTTCATATTCTTGATCAGGGGGCAAAATTGAGTGAGAAATAGGTATAACCCAGATTTTAGAAGACTCGTAGTAAAAAATAATTTTTACTAATTTTAAGATATCCTGTGGCTGTCCGTGCCCTGGCCGCGATGCGCCAGGGGCGTGGAGTAGTGTATTATTCACTTCGCGTCTGGTTCGCATCCCGCTAGGGGCCTGACCAGTGTATTATTTTCTTTCGTTTTCCAAATTCACCCAGGGGCATTAGGGTCATATCCTCAAGTCCAGTAAAACGTGAAATTACCCATACTTAGCCATTTTTCAACTCTATGACTCACAAAACCCTCTCTTAAACCTCTCTAAGACTCTATCAATTCTCTCATTCAAATCTAAGGATTTCAAGCTCAATTCTGGAACTCAAGGACTCATTTCAAGCTTTAAGTCTACTTCAAGTTCACCTCAAGGAATTCAAGGTTTAACCTATGTGGATCTTTATCCATGGGTCCTTTCGCCCATGGAGCCAAACCTTCCCTTTTTATGAAAATTGCATGTTATCAAGTTGTATAACCTATTGGTATCTTTTATTATGACATATGAGTTGGGATTTTATCAAGTATTTATTGATTGTGCATGAATATCTATTTTAAGTTTACTCCTTGGATTAATTATGTCCATTGAGACTATGCATCTTTTGAGCTGTGAAACTATAAACTATTGATGTGCTATCAAAATACAACATATTTGATGCTTAAAATAAGAAATTTTGTGAGTTCTTAATGTGACTTTTTATGGTTTTTATGTTATTTTCTATTGTTATTATAGAAAAGGTAGTTTGGCATGATTTTGGAGAAAAATTATAGTTTTTGCTGAAGTGCAGAACATACAAGCTCAACAATGAGTCGTAACCCAAGCAACGAGTTGTAGGGTGATAGCATAACTAGAAACAGAGAGCAAAGATTAAAAATCTACTAAGAGGAGGTCAGCCTTGCGAGGCCACCCTACGAGTCATAGGTCTCAATACGACTCGTATAGGTGGAATCATAGCTGTGACAACCCATAAATCCATGCTCTTATACCCATGTTTTAAGCATTATTTAGTTAGATTAGGGGTGTATTAGGTTCATGGGAGACTCCTAGTACCTAAACGAGCTCAAGACTTCCCTGAGAGTTGAGGTTTGGGTGATGGTTCATGAAAGGGTAAACTTTAAACAACCATAACTTTTAGCACACTTGGAACTGGGTGGCCCACAACATGTCAAATGAAAGCCCATTAAGTTAGATTTCCAAAGCACTTAGTTTAACCTCTTAGAGTTAGGAGTCAAAATTTATGGCCATTTTACTGAAGACTGCCAATATAGAGTTATACTACGAGCCCATAGTTTTGAGTTGTAAGTTGGGGTATGACTTGTAGGTCAAGCTCTTAGTAATTTATATAGACTTCAAAATTGAGCCTAGGGATCATGTGAGGAGCCCTATGAGTCGCAGTGCTACCTACATTGTATTGATAGACAGCTTTTAAGGAAGGGTTATTTTGGTCCTTTCTTAGCCTTTCTAAACTCTAAATTGACGTTTTTATGCTCATTCAAGGTTCCAAGACCCTTATGTTCTTCATTGTATTGATAAAATACTCTCTCAAACCCATATACTAATATTTCACTCCAAAGTCAAGCAACCAAAACTCTTCCGGATCTTAAGAAATTCTTCCAAACTTCAAGTTCTCACCTCCATCTTCATTAAGAACTTCTCCAAAGCTAAGGTATGTGGTGTTGAACTATTAGGTCCTTTCACCTATTGTACCTAAACCTCCTTTTTACTAATATTGCATGATTTAAAGTTGATTTTACAGGTGGGTTTTGTATATTGAGAAATTAACTGCACAGTGATTTTAGTTTATGAAAGTATAGTTATTTTAGCATGTTTTGAGCTCTAAATCTTGGATCTAATGTTGGATTTGATGAGGGGTTTTCATGTGAATGTCTTGGGGGTGTTGCAAGGTGCTTATTTATTATTTTACTACAGATTTTCTTGCATGATTTCATCTCTAAATTGCATGGTCTTTTACCCCAATCACACCCTCAAGTGTTTGATAAAATGTCCATCTAGGATTTCTTGTGGGATTGAAGGGCCAATGCATCTCTTATGAGTTGAATAGTGATATGATGAGTATATGATGATGGAATAATGATGAAACAATGGTATACATATGATGTATAATGATGAGAGAAAATGTAGGTATGTGATGATGAAAGTATATTGTACATGTATTGAATTCATGAAAAGTATCTGCGATGTTGCAAGTGGATTGCCTTGTTGAGGGGGATGAGTTACTTAAGCATGTTTTACTTATGCATTGATCATACATGTCATGTTGGTATATCATGCCTATTGTCTATTGTTATACATATTTCTATGAAGCTTATCTCTTGTCGCATTGTGTCCCACATACTTAGTATATTCATATGTACTAACACATACTCTTGCATACATGATATCACCATGTAGGAACCGGAGCTCCATTTGGTCATCATCATCCTCCACGTGGATAGTGATATCCAATTAAGCTAGTTCATGAGTCCTTATGTTCAGGGGCGATATCTATGTTCCTTTTCCATGTATTTAAGAGTATCTTTCCATTTTAGTATACTTAACTATGAGGGTTAGCCCGGTTGCTTGTCTTGTCACCTGCTAAATTCTATGTTAGAGGTGTTGGTGGATAAAAATATGTATTATGCTTAAGCTTTGGCTCACTTATGATATCCAAGATATTTAAATATAATTCTCGCTCCCTTAATCCCAATTCCCCTTGTTTATCTTCCTTATGTTGTTATGTCTTGCTTCCATGACCAAGGATATGTGATGATATGCTATGGGGATTGTTTGGGGTTCCTTTAGGTTCCCCATTCATCAGTCATATCTGGGCCCTAGGCTTGCGTTATGTCAAATATGGTATCAGAGCACTAGGTTGATAGATCCTCTAAGTCCAACACACCGCATCGATTAGATTCTTATTCATGATTGTGTTATGCACCACAATTATAAGTAGGAGGCTATGAGATATTTTAGGAAATGTTTCTCTTCTTCATGGTCCATATCGTGCTTTAGAAGTGAGAATAGGGCTTTCCCTTCTAACGAATGTTCTTTGCCCTTCTAGTTAATCTTGCCGCTTCAAAGAAGGAGGCAAAGGAAGGTAAGATTGAAGGTTTTGGTTTTGATGGATCCGAGTTTCGTTATTCCTTCCATTATTACTTTTGTTAGCTAGTGGGCTTCTTGTGTGTCCCGAGTGGTGATGTGAACCATTGGTGTTTATCTCTTGGTTGAGTATATGGTTGCTAGAAAGTCCATAAGTGTTGATCCATCTTCATATTGTATTAGGTTTTGCCTTGTGACTTGTTAGAGATGGTGTGGTGTTTTTGATGTTATACTTTGATTGGAATATTTGCATGGATGTTCTGTCTCCATGGATGGTAGGACCCATAGAGTTAGATTTTGACTCCCTAATTAACCCTTCTTTGAGTGGGAGGTTGTCAAGTGGTAGCCAAAAAGGTAGGTCCATTCTTGCCTTAAGGTTCAATTGATCTCTAAGGGTTGCCCCATGTTCTTATTGCATAGAGTCTTCTCTTGTGATCTTGATTGAATTTAGTTTGATGGATTGAAGGTTTTGGAGTGGTTTGGCTACTTGTATAATATGTTTCCAATGAGTGTACACCCCATAAGGTTGTTATGTGATGGTTGAGGATGGTCGATCTATTTGGTCAACTACAATGGGGTAGTCCTTTCTCTAAGATTGATCTTTGGTTTGAGCTTTGTCCCCAGGTGAGCATTATTAGTATTGGTGGAGTTGTTTGATTGATTCATGCATTGGTTATGTTCATGGGTCTCTAGAATATGGTCATAAAACACTACCTTGGTATGTTTATGGTGGTCCCTAGTAATGAAGTATTAATTTATTTAGAGCTTGTGAATTATTTGGGTGTTGTGATGTAAGTATTGGGGGATGAGAGGTTGTTTGCTAAAAATAAAAGTGTGAACTATGGGTAATAAGAAGATGGTTAGAATTCTTTAAGGATTATGAATGAGTGTGCATTATTTTTCCCCAGTAAGGATAATGTTGCAGTCTATGCTCTAGGTAGCCTGACATGTGTGGTTGATGGTGGCAAAGAGGAGACTAATGGGGTCCATCGGTTGGCTAGATAGGAAGTTAGGTTGAAGGAAGTTGAGAATGGTAGTATAGCGTTCTTGAGGGTTCCAAATCTTCTTGGGTTAAGAGGTCTAGTTTAAGCAAGGCCATGATTTCCACCTTATTAGAGTTGAAAGTTTTGGATAAGAAGATGATAGAGTGAAGGTTGTCTCCTAAGTGGGAGATGGTGGATATGGTACGAAATAGGTTAGATGTATTTAATGTTGCTAATTGAGTTAAGGATTGTGAGTCCATATAGAGTGTAGAGGGAAGTTGGTAAGGTTGCCTAAGTTTAGGGATTGGCTATAGATGGGAGTTGGGTTAGTTCGATTCTTCATGCTTCTAGGTTGATGGGAATGTGTTGGTGACTCTAGTATTATAGAACTCCTTGAAATTGTGGGTGTTGTGATGGAAGAGTTGACTTAGGAGAAGGTCCCGGTGGAGATGTCGATGGGTGAATGGAGAGGTTAAATGATAATGATGCAGTGTTCGCCAACGCCTTGTTTGGAGGAGTCATCTATTTGTATGTGTCTCTCGGGAAGCCAGTGTGGCATGGAGAAGCAATATCTTACATTCCTTTCATTCTATTCAAGCTTATTATAACACGTCAATTCCTTTCTATGATTCCAAGTCTTATGTTTTAGCCCATATGTCATGCATATCCATTCATGTTTACGTTGGAATATACATGATGATTTTACACTTATGCTGAGATTTTAAAAATGATGTTTTTAATGATTTGAATACATTTTAGCATGATGTTTAACTATGTTATGATTTTCAACTAGTAAGCTATGCAATGGATCTTATGGTTGGAAGTTTCATGTTCTAATTCAAGCCTTGTTCTTCCATATTCGAGAACGAATGTTCCCAAAGGGGAGATATTATGATAACCCATAACTCCATGCTCTTGTACCCATGTTTCAAGCCTCATTTGGTTAGATTAGGGTGTATTAGGTTAATGTTTGCCAAATCGAACTATGATACCTCATAACCCATGCTCTTGTATCCATATTTCAAGACTCATTTGGTTAGATTGGGGGTGTATTAGATTGATGGGAGACTCCTAGTACCTACATGAGTTCAAGACTTTCCTAAGAGTTGAGTTTTGGGTGATGGTTCATGCAAGGGTCAACTTTAAAAAAATATAAATTTTAGCACACTTGGAACTGGGTAGCCCACAACCTGTCAAATGAAATTCCTTTGAGTTAGCTTTCCAATGCACTTGGTTTCACCTCATTTAGAATTTGGCATCAAAGGTTATGACCATTTTACTGAAGACTGCCAGTGCAGAGTTGCACTATGAGCCCAAAGTTACGAGTCGTAGGTCGGGATATGACTTGTAGGTCAAGCTTGTAGCAATTTCCAGAGACTTCAAAATGGAGCCTATGGGTCATGTGAGGCGCCCTTCGAGTCGTAACGCTAACTACAGGTCATAACGGGGCCCGTAACAATTGTTAGACAACTTTTTAGGAAGGGTTATTTTGGTCCTTTCCCAGTCTTTCTAAACTGTAGATTGACCTTTTTATGCTAAGTCAAGTTCCCAAAACCCTTAAGCTCTTTATTGTATTGATAAAATACTCTCTCAAACCCTTATACTAATATTTCACTCCAAAGTCAAGTGACCAAATCTTTTGCGAATCTTAAGGAATTCTTCCAAGCTTCAGGTTCTCACCTCCATATTCAGTAAGAACTTCTCCAAAGCTAAGGTATGTCGTATTGAACCATTGGGTCCTTTCACCCATGCTATCTAAACCTCCTTTTTACTAATATTGCATGATTTAATGTTAATATTACATGTGGGTCTTATATGTTGAGAAATTTACAGCACAATGATTTTTGTTCATGAAAGATGGTTGTTTTAGTTTGTTTTGAGCTCTAAATCTTGATCTAATGTTGGTTAGATGAGGGGTTTTCATGTAAATGTCTTGGGGGTATTGCAAGGTGTTGATTTATGGTTTTACTACAGATTTTCTTGTATGATTTCATCTCTAAATTGCATGATCTTTTACCCTCATCACACCCCCTAAGTGTTTGATAAAATATCCGGTTAAAATTTCTTGAGGGATTAAAGTTCCAATGCATGACTTATGAGTTGAATAGTGTTATGATGAGTATATGATGATGAAATAATGATGGAATGATGATGAAACAATGGTATACATATAATGTACAATGATGAGAGTAAATGAAGGTATATGATGACTTTATGATTATAAAAGTATGTTGTACACGTGTTGAAGTCATGAAAATTATCTATGATATTGCAAGTTGATTGCCTTGTTGAGGGGGTACCAAGCCTCAATCATCTTGTTGAGAGGATGCGAAGTCTTAATCACCTTGACAAGGGTGTGCCAAGCCTCGGTTGCCTTGTTGAGAAGGTCCCAAGCCTCAATCACCTTGTTGAGAGGGTGCCAAGTCTCAATCACCTCGATGAGAGGGTGTCAAGCCTTGGATGCCTTACTGAGGGGGTATCAAGCCTCAATCACCATTTAAGGAAGGGTGTTCTTCAGAGTTGGGAAGTAGTTCACTTGGTCTATCCTTCACAAATGATATCCTATATAAGCATGAGTTACTTAAGCATGTTTTACTTATGCATTAATCATATATGTCATATTGCTATATCATGCCTATTGTCTATTATTATGCATATTAATTATGCAGCTTATCTTTTGTCGCATTGCATCCCACATACTTAGTACATTCAAATGTACTAATGTATACTCTTGACTAAATGATATCACAATGTAGCAACTGGAGCTCCATTTGGTCATCATCCTCCTCCGCGTGGCTAGTGATATCAAATCAAGCTAGTTGGTGAGTCTTCATCTCCGGGGGCGATATCTATGTTCCTTTGCCATGTATTTAAGACTATCTTTCCTTTTTGGTATACTTAACTATGAGGGTGATCCTGGTTGCTTATCTTGGCCCCTACTAAGTTCTATGTTAGAGGTGTTGTTGGACAAAAATATGTATAATGATTGAGCTTTGACTCACATATGATATCGAAGATATTTAAATATAATTCTCGCTCCATTAGTCCCAATTCCCCTTGTTTATGTTTTTATATTATTATGTCTTACTTCCTTGACCAAGCATGTATAATGATATGCTATGAGGCTTGTTTGGGGTTCCTTTGGGTTGCCCATTTTCCAGTAATATCTACGTTCTAGGCTTGGGTCGTGACAGTAACAGGAGACAAAGAAGAAAAATTTTGGACCAAAAACTACAGGCTTAGACTACGAGAGGAGCATACGTGTTGTAGCCCAAGCAACAACTCGTACCAGTGGGTCATACCAATAGAGTCCAAAAGGCCAAACACCTAATATGAGACCCCAATTACGACTCGTAGGTCACCATACAAGTCATACATGTGAGACGTATAAGCTGCTAGCTATCTTTTTTATGTAATTTTTAGGGCTAAATGTGTAACTACTATAAATACTTTAAGGTTTATTGAGGAGATTCCAGATTTTGAACATTGAATATCACCTTTGAATATTCTCTCAAATATTTTAGGGTTTTAGGATAGATTTTCATTTTCTCTTGTAAAATGCACTTTTGGGGAATGCAAATCCCATATTGTATTCTTTGTCAACGTATCAAGCTTGTGGTTTGTAACTTATGGTGTTATCATTTCTTCGTTGCTTTGGGTAAAGCTCTAAACTATGCCTTGTCTTTGCATTTTTATTGGTTTTGCTTTAGCCATGAGTAGTTAAGCACCTATAACTTGGAGTTGTGGGAACCATGGGTAGTTGACTTGAGATGACCTAGATTTGTTGCATTTCTATGATTGGGGTTTTGTATGTATTGTTATTTCCTTTCATTTTAATTATTGTTTTATAGTGGGTAACACCAAACTTCACCTACTATCATGATCCTGACCAAGGTAGTGACGAATAGGATAAGGGAAGTAAATGACAGGATTTGATTGATGTGTTCTTATCTAGTAAACTAAACCTGACCAAGGGGAGGTTGACTGGGACAATGGGTAACTATTAGTTGGCTCACCATGGTTACCGACCACGCGCTATAGTGAAATTCAACCTTCATCTTCATAAGATACTTTGAAGAACCTAAGTTTTTATCCTGCATGCAAAGGTCCAACACAAGGAGCCAAGGCTTTGATTTTACTAGTACAAGTAAAACCAAGGCTTTGATTTTACTTGTAGGGTGTACTAGGTTATTTGCCCAACACAAGGAGCCAAGGTAATCCTTTAGCTCTGATCAGTTTGGAGATCCATCGACTCTTTAGAACAATGACACAAGTGAATGAGGATATCATGGTTGAGGATGAAATGAATATGAATGATGATATGGGAAGAGAGGAGAATCCACCACCGAGTAATGATAGGGCACAACTTAGGAATTTCAACAAGAACGTTTATGGTTGGAACCAATATCATATGAACCCTATGACCATGGACATTACTGGTGCTATAGTATTGCCTCCATCACCGGTAGATGCTAAGTTTTTGGTATCAAGCGGGTGACTTCAAATGCTTATTCACAGGGCTACCTTCAAATGATCCCCACCGTCATCTCCATAATGTGGTCTTTGTCTACAAGAGTTTTATGGGGACAAAAAATCTTTCTCTAAATGCAATTGGGTTGCGAGTGTTCCCATTGTCAATAACCGGTAATGCAGCTGTGTTGTTGTCTAAGCTTCCTCTGGGTGTAATAACAAGTTGGACAGAGCTTCAGAGAGTGTTTCTAGAAAAATATTTTCCAAGATCAAAGTAGCAAAAGCTCAAAGATCAAATAAACAACTTTGACGAATTGATAGGTGACTCCATTAGTACCATATGGGAGAGATTTACCAAATACTTGAGGATGGTCCCCGACCACAAGATTATTGATGATATCTTGGTTGAGATTTTCTATTGGGCTCTTAACGAGAATAGTCAAGCTTATGCCAACACAATCATGGGAGGCATGTTTCTTGACCAACCTATTGTATTATTAGCCGCAAGGATGGAACAAGTGGTTAAAACCAATAGAGTATGGAGTCAATAGGAGTGAGGTACAATGAAGACTTCTTGTGTGGTCAACACGAACAATGAGCAAGCAAAGGCCAATGAAGAGATCATGGAGCAACTTGCTTAACTTCACACAAGTATGGACTTGGTCTTGAAGCAAAACCAAGCAAGTGTCCAAGCAGTCACTCACCAAACTCCTAAGGCTCCTATATATAAAGATCCATTCTTTGATGAAGATGCTTGCTTCGTGAGTAACCCTCTTTGATGAAGATGTTTGCTTTGTGAGTAACCAAGTGGCGGGTTTTTGGAATAACCCCCAAGGGTCTAACTCAGACTATTGGAGGCAAAGTTCTGGGAATGAAGGTCGAAACTACAATCATGATGGTGTTTATAGAGATAATCGAGATGGCTACTATCAAAGGGATAGAGTGCCAGATCCCGAATGGGGTAGAAGAGATGGTTATAGGAATGGTCCTTATGTGCTGCCCCAATACTAAGATGTCGTGCTAAGCATTACGAGGTTTCAAAAGATGTTTGACAAGTTATTGAAGAGAGTCGATCACCAAGATGAGACCTTGAAGGGAATGAAAGAAGATATTTCAAGTTTTAAACAAGAAATACAGTCTCACTCTGTGGCGATTAAGCAACTAGAACAACAATTTAGGCAAGTTTCTTCACAATTGAACCAATGAAGAAAAGGTACCTTACCAAGCAACACGGTTCAAAATCATAAAAATGAAGGGCACAGCATGGCAGTCATGAGTCGGAGTGGCAAAAGCACTATTGACCCCCCTTTTCCAAGGATTAGAGATGGAAGCCGCAAGAAAGGGGTAAATGAAGAGACCGAAGCACCCATCACAAAATAACAACCAAAGAAAAAATAAAACCTTCCAAAGGCCCCGTCTTCCTTTTCCCCAAAGGCTTAGGAAGAGAAAAGAGGAAGGTAAGTTTGAACAATTTTTGGAGATGCTTAAGATGTTGTCAGTGGACATCCCTTTAGCTGAAGCTCTTGAGAGGATGTCGGGGTATGCAAAATGGATGAATGATCTAGGCAAGAAAAAGGAAAACGCTAGCCAAGACCTTTCCCAAAATTTTCAATGTTATAGTGCCATCAACACAAAGTCATTAGTGCAAAAGCAAGAAGATCCGGGTATGTTCACTATACCATGAAGTGTTGGGGAACTCGTATTTGCCAAAGAACTAAGTGATTTGGGTGCAAACATTAACTTAATGCCTCTTGCCATATTCAGAAAGCTTTGTTTGGGCAACCTTGTTCCTACAAAAATATGGTTGATAATGGCAAACAAAAGAGTCAAGAAGCTTGTGGGGATACTTTATGATGTGTTGGTCAAGGTAGATAAATTTATATTTCTCATAAATTTTGTTAAACTTGACTATGAGGTTGATTTTGTAGTTTCTATCATCTTGGGAAGACCTTTCTTAGCCATATGTAGAGGATTGGTTGATATGGAAAAAGTCTGCTTACTTTCAATTTTAGTGAAACGACAGTTGTGTTTCAAGTGGGCCAACAAGATAGAATGAGTTTTGAGTTGCAGGTTATCTCAATGATTGAAATGAGTGAGGACTATGAAGTGAAGATCCCAGTTGAGTTGAGGCTGGAAGTTGAACCTTTGGCAGCTGTGTTGATGAATTTTGATGGTGAAAGCATTCCTGATTATGAGGAAATGGTAAATGCTCTTGGAGTGTCGTTTGGACCAAGACGATAGGCTAGGTTGGAGTTGGATCTGCGCAACAGGGAAATGCCACCTACAAAACCTTCTGTAGAAGTCCCACCTGAATTAAGAGTTAAAGGCACTACCGCACATCTAAAGTGTCCATACCTGGGAGAAAATAATATGCTGCCATTCATAATTGCAGTTAAATTAAGTGAAGTCCGAACACAGGCCCTTGTCTCCGTTCGCAAGCAATTTAAAAGGGCCATTGGGTAGACAATTACTGATATTATTAGCATACGCCCAAGATATGCACTCCTAAGATTCAACTGATCAAGAACTACAAACCTAGTATCGAATATCAGAGATGATTGAACACACCCCCCCAAATGCAAGAGGTTATGCGAAAAGAAATCATCAAGTGGTTAGACGCTAGAGTAATCTACCCGATCACTGATAGTGAATGGGTTAGTCCAGCGCAGTGTGTCCCAAAGAAGGGAGGTATCAAAGTGGTTCCTAATGCAAAGAATGAGTTCATTCGTGTGCGACCAGTCACCAAATGGAGAGTGTGTATGGATTACAGGAAACTCAATGCTTCCACCGAGAAAGACCATTTTCCCATGCCCTTCATGGATCAGATGCTTGATAGACTTGCAGAGAAAGGATGGTATTGTTACCTTAATAGATATTCAGGGTATAATCAAATTGTTATTGCTCCTGAGGATTAAGAGAAGACAACTTTCACATGCCCATATGGTACCTTTGCATTCAAGAGAATGCCTTTTGGACCGTGTAATGCTCCAACCACATTTCAAAGATGCATGATGTCTATTTTCTTAGACATGGTTGAAAGCACTATAGAGGTGTTCGTGGATGATTTTAGTGTGGTTGGACAGTCTTCTGAAGAATGTTTGCTACATTTGCATGATGTGTTACAGAGGTGCGTTGAGAGTCATTTTGTGTTGAATTGGGAGAAATGTCATTTTATGGTCAAAGAAGGCATCGTGCTTGGTCACAAAATTTCAGACAATGGGATCGAAGTGGATAAAGCAAAAATAGAGGTTATCAAGAAACTACCACCACCAATCTCTGTGAAAGGTATAAGGAGTTTTCTAGGCCACGCAGGGTTCTACTGATGCTTCATAAAGGATTTTTCCAAGATTTTGTAACCCTTGTACAAGTTAATGGAGAAAGATGCCAAGTTTATATTTTATGATGCATGCATACAAGCCTTCAAAGAATTAAAAAGAAAGTTGACTTCAGCACCCATTATTATGGCTCCAGACTGGTCAACACTATTTGAACTAATGTATGATGCAAGTGGGGTTGTGTTAGGTGTGGTGTTAGGGTAACGCAGGGATAGGATTCTGCATCCTATCTATTATGCTAGCAAAGCACTTAATGTGGCCTAGAAAAATTATATAGCTAATGAACAAGAATTGTTGGCCTTGGTTTTTACCTTTGAAAAATTCGATTCATACATGTTGGGAGCTAAGGTGATAGTACACATAGACCATGCAGTACTCAAATATCGAATGGCTAAAAAGAATGCAAAATTGAGACTAATTAGATGGGTACTCCTCTTGCAAGAATTCAATTTTGATGTGATTGACAAAAAGTGGTCAGAAAATTAGGTAGCCCACCATCTTTTTTAATTGGAGGATGAAGCTATGGTGAAATTTGATGACAGACTTGACATCAATGATTCATTCTCCAATGAGAGAGTTTTGGCTTCCCCACATGATCTTATACCTTGGTTTGAAGACTATGCTAACTACTTGGTGAGTGATATAGTATCTGCTGATTTGAATACATATCAATGTTGCAAATTTATGCATAACAGAAAGATGTACTTCTGGGATGGGCCATACATATTTCATATTTGTGCATATGGGATCATCCATAGATGTGTTCCAGAGATTGAGATGATGAGTATTCTTGAAGCATGCCACTCATTATTGGTGGGTGGTCATCGTAGTGTAGCTCTAACTGCTTATAAGGTGTTGTAATGTGTCTATTATTGGCCATCTATACATCAAGACACCCATGATTATATTAAGTCTTGTGATTGATGCCAAAGAGGGGGAGGGGTTTCACGAAGGCACGAACTTTCGCTTAATCCTATTTTGGTGATAAAACTATTCGATGTTTGGGGCGTTGATTTTATGGGACCCTTTGTTAGCTCTCATTGTTAGAAGTACATTTTGGTTACAGTTGATTATATCTCTAAATGGGTAGAGGCCATAGCTTTACCAAACAATAAGGGCAAGAGCATTACAGGGTTTCTCTGGCGAAATATTTTTTCCATATATGGTACGCCACGGGCAATTATCAGTGATGGAGGTTCTCACTTTTACAATCGAGTGTTCAGAGCTCTCCTTGAAAAGTATTGTGTGAAGCACCAAGTGGCAACCCTGTTGTCACAACCCAATCCTATGGCTTAGATATGATCGGCAAATGGGGAACCCAAAGGAACCCCAAACAAGCCACATAGCATATCATTACACATCCTTGGTAGTAGAAGCAATGTAAAATAATATAACAAACATAAGTAAGGGGAATTGGGACTAAGGGAGAGAGATTAACACTTAAGTAACATGTAAAAGTTCAGGAAACAAGGACAAGAGACTAATGGGAAAAGCTTGCATGACATCATAATCAAGAGACAAAAGAGTCAAGGCTCATATCATAGATATATAGCACGTCCAACAATACCTCTACTACCTAGATGGGAGCGGGGGCAAAGACAAGCATCTGCGCTCACCCTCGTAGTCAAAATAGGATGTAAAAAAAAGAGTGTCTCAATACATAATAAGAGAAACATAAACTAGGGTCCCAGATGTGGAGGACTCACCAATTAGCTTGAGTAGCAACGATTTAGCCACTGGACGAGGAGGATGATCAATTGGGCAGTGGTTCCTACAATATCATGTAGGAAAGATTATGTGTTAGTAGGTTTGAATGTACTAAGTATGTAGGATGCAACGCAACAAGAGATAGGTATCATAATTAAAATGCATAACAATAGGCAATAGACATAATACAACAATATGGCATGAATTATCAATGCATAAGTGAAACATGCTTAAGTAACTCATGCTCATATTGGATATCATATGTGTAGAAGAGATCGAGCTAGATCTCTGAAGTACAAACCCCTTGGTAGGTTAGTGATGATGTCACCCATCACCCTAGTGTGTGAGGTACTAACCTCTCATCAGGGTTAGTGATAATTGGACCAAACACCCTAGTGTGTGAGGTACAAATCCCTAATAAAGGTTACTAATAATTGCATCTATCACCGTGGTGTGTGAGGTACAAACTCCTTATCAAAGTTAGTGGGAATCTCACCTACCACCCTAGTGTTTGAAATACTAACCCCTCAACTAGGTTATTTGGGCTCTTAGTCCCCCAGGACTGGGCATGGTCTAATGCAACACTTTATATAGATTATATCATATACATGAGCTCATTTCATCATAATAACATCAATCATATCATATCGCATACTTTGGACCTTTCATTCATCAAGAAACCATATCCGGATATTTTATCAAACACTTGCCGGATGTGTAACGGTGGTACAAGACCATTAAATTTAGATTTGAAATTATGCAAGAAAATCCATTGTGAAACCACCAATCAACACTTTGCAATACCCTCAAGCAATATACATCAAAACCCTCATCAAACCTTATAATAGATCTAAGATTTATAGCTAAAAACATAGCAAAATTGTCACAACTTTACTTAGCTATAGCATAGTTCATGGACATGTTCATACTAGTAAACCCATTAGTAAAATCAACTTTAAATCATGCAAATTGAGTAGAAAGGAGATTAGGGCACCATTGCTGGAAGAACCCAACAGTGAAAACCTACATACCATAGCTTTGGAGAAACTCTTTGTGAAGATTAGAGATGGATGCTTGAAGCTTGAAGGAGAACCTTGAAATTCGGATGAGTGTTTGAGTCTTGAATCTTGAGAGAAATATAGTACTAAGGGTTTTATTGAGTATTGGGAAATGTCATGGATGATATGATGGTGTAATAATGCTAAGTATAGTTGTTTTCTCATCTGGGAAGGCTTAGGCCCAAGACATAAAAGTCTTTGATCGAAAATTAAAAATGGATAGAAAATGCACTGAGGAGCGTCGTGCCCCAAACGCGGATCAACATTGTTTTTGTCAAACTTTGAAATTTTGAAATTTGCTATGGTTGATCTAAAATCAGGATTGGAGCCCTCTCCCCCTAAATTTGACCCCTGAATAAGAATATAAAGTCAGATTTTTGATATCACGCAAAAATTTTTAGATATGTGGAAATTACAATTTCGGGCACTTCCCGGGCACCTTTTGGGGTCATTTCAATCTCTCCCCCTTGGGAACATTCATCCCCAAATGTTAAAGAAACATATATGAGAGACATAGACATGATAACTTCAACCCACATAAGGATGCAACAATGTACTTGCACATCATTTCAAAAATCCCATCATAAATGTAAACTCATCATGAACCCTTCAATATAAACATGAATGCATGCAAATGACTTAGGGGCTGATGCATAAGACTTGGAATTATAAAAGGACTTGACGAGTTATCATAATCTTGAATAGATAAAAGAGGTACGAATATTGCTCCTCCATGCCCATTTCGGCTCCTCGAGAGATACTATTAATTTAACAATTCTCCCAATGGGCCTTGACAAACACTACGCCCTCATCAATCTACTTCCCCACTCATACATCCAACAATTCCACCGAAACCTCCTTCTAAGCCAATTTATCCTCAATCTCATCCACAACTTCAAAGAGTTCTACAACACTAGTGTCACCAACACATCCCCTCAACCTAGAAGCATGACAAACCAGATAAACCATACCTCTACCATAGGCAATTCCAAAGCTTAGGCAACCTTACCAACCTCCCTCTACACTCTATAAGGACTCACAATCCTTAACACATTTTCCAACCTTAAATAGACCTAACCCACATGGTATCATAACCACCATCTCCCCCCTGGGAGACTGCCACAACCCAACCTATGGGCCACAACTGGTACCTGTAGGGGCACCCAGACAACATGACCAAATCTGATTCTATCAAAAGTAACTATTTATTTTATGAAAATTTCGACAGAGTTTCCTCTGTTTTATTGACTAGCCACCTGAAACAGAAGAGTACAGCAATCCAATAGACAGAACACAAATATGGATATATAAATACGCGGGCCGACAAGGTCACCGCTGCGGTCCTGCCGCCTAATAACCATAATGTAGACTCAGAATGCTCGAACAGGTGGCTAAGTGTCACATATCAAACATATATAAAGATACTGAATCTAACAGATAGGACCCACACTCACCACGTATCCACAGACCTTTAATACAGA